>JANHGC010002245.1:30672-44471 GCA_027560395.1 Boaedon fuliginosus | reverse complement strand
TCATCTACGAGCCAAGCCCGGTCCAATTACCTTATATGAAAAGGCTCCGACGAAACGATCTGCCGATTCCCTTGCCCGGGCGTATGTGTGTGTGTACCGGACGGAGAGAGACGAAGACAAGGCTGTCCGGAGGAGGAGGAGGAGGAGAGGAAGACAGAAACAACCTTTGCAAAAATAATAGTAATAGCAAAACCCACAATAATCGCCTCCGATTTTATTCCACGCTCCGGCGCTCAAAGACGTCGGTTCCAAAGTCCCAACGAACCCGGGCGGGGGGACTCGGCGGCGACCACCTCCATCCCCGCGCCTCAAACCCCTTTCCCCTCTTTTCCTCCTCCCCCCCGCCTACTCCAAAACTCCGTGGGGCAGACGGCGGAGGAGGGAGAGTGGAGGCTAGAAGCGTTCAGTTAAAAAAAGAAAAAAGACGAGGGGAAAAAAAAGAATTAAATTTAAAACAGTAACGAGAGAGAGAGAGGCGAAATTCAGAGTGCTCCCCCGAAAAAAAAGGGGGAAAAACACTTTTGTGTGTGTGTTGTTCTCCGCGCTTCACTCCAGGATCCAGATGGAGAAAGACGACGGCAATTCCCAAAACTTTTCTCTCTCCTTCTCTCGCTCTTCTCTCTCCCTCTTTCCCAAAAAAAGCAGGACGTAATAGAGATGTTTCGAGTCCCGATCATTCGGGATCCATTCAGAATCCTCCCTCGCCGCCAATCTCGAAAGCTTTATCAACTCTATAACAAACCCCTTTTTTCTGCCTCTCCACCCCTCCTGCGCTTGGTCCCTCCCCCGAAGTTGAAACCTGAGCCGTTTCCTGGACGGTTCTTCTGCCAATCACGAGCGGGGCTGCAATTCCCCTACGCGCTTCACATACGTTGGAGAGAAGTGGGGTTCGCTTCTCGCTTTCTCCCCGCAACTTTAAAGGCGGGCGCGCCGTGAGGAAAACGCCTCCAAGCGGCACCGCAGAAACAGCGGTGGCTGTTCTTTTTTCTTTTCTGTTCTGTTCTTTTCTTTTCTTTTTTTCCTACTCCCGCAGACAACACGCCCCACATTTTTGCCGATTCTTAACCGCCTAACTAAACTGGGGTGGGGTGGAGAGAGTGGAGCACTCAATATTTTATCCTATCTGGAATAACACGGAATCATTTCGATGATTTGTCTATGGGGGATTTTCAGTCATCCGGGTCACGGTTGTCTCAAAGGTGCTTCCCCACCCCCGCCAAAAAAGGCAATTGCAAAGGCTTTATTTTTCCTCGAAGATCTTTCGCTTCTCATCCAAGAGGCTTCTTCGGTTCTGACTGAAGAAGCTTCTTGCATGAGACGTTCAGTCAGACCCGAAGCTTCTTTTCTTCGAGGAAAAACAAAATCCAGCTGTCTTTTTCGGGGGGGGGGATACCTTTGGGACAATTTCAGTGATTATGCTTCCAATTTTTGGCCGGTTTAAAACAATGTTTGATGACAGGAAGGGATGTTTGCAAGCATAGTCTGGATATTTTTTTTTCTGATTGCCCTGTCAATTTCCCATGAACAAGAGCGGGACTTTAAATGTTAGACAGTAGTCTATATGTCAGTCATACACAAGTGATAAATGAAGACTAGCCTCATAGGAACTGGAAAAAAATGAAATCAGTCCTGCTTTTTGTCATTTTAGGCAGCTTCATTGTTACCTAAACCAAGATAAAATATTTGTATTGTATTAATGACCTAGAAAGAGCAGAACCGTGAAAAACATGGTATTCCTGGGACACTGTATGTTTGAAAACTTTGAAGAAGTAGGATAGGGAGAGTACGTGGACACCTTTGAATTTCAGTGTTGGGGAAAAAAATACCATGGAGGGAAAAAAGGATAATTGAACAAATCAACTTCATTCAAGGCACAAATGACCAGGCAAAAATTATCCTACTATAGAGGCGTTAGGTTAAGGTCTAGTTCTTCTGATAAGGCTTTAATCCTGGAAAAAATGGAAGGGAAGAGAAGAAGAAAATGACCAACAGCAAGTTGGATCGACACAGTTAAAGTGGTGGTGAATGCCTTGATAGAAGATCTGAAAGACTGGATTAGAGACAAAAAGTCATGGAGAAAATCTATGTGGTAACTAAGAGTCAACAATAATTTGTTGGCACATAATAAATTCAATAATAATACAATCACATAATCAATAAAAATTCTGTAAATATTTACATAAAGCAAACTAAACCCTGTCACCAGGCAGGATTCTTAGCTACTTATTCTCCCACATTAATTGTACAGTTTTCTTAGGGAAACATAGATACACAAGAGGAAACAAAATTCTTATACAGATTGTTACATCAACAAAATCTTGCAAGTTTGAACTACCCCTGGCTCCCACCTCTTCTTTTATGCTCCAAAAAGCTATGTGAGTCTTTTCTCAGATGCTTTCTCTAGCCCACTCGCCCCCATTTCTCTCCTTCAGGTTCATATTTTATTATCAGTTCATTGCCTAGGCTGCAGATCTTCCCTCTGTCTCCCAATGTCATTCTCACATACCATTACAAATCATTTTCATACTTTTTCTCTAGAACAGGGGTGTCAAATTCAAGGCCCATGGGCTGGATCCGGCCTGCAAGGTACTTAGATCTGGCCCATGGGGCCGCCCTGAAAACAGCAAAGGGCCGGCCTGCAGTGCCTCTGCCAGGCTTCATTTTCATCCATGACAGCCTCCTGCAGCCCTCTGCCAGTGAAAATGGAGCTCGGGGGACCATGCGTGGCCCCCCAACTCCATTTTTGCTGGAAGACATGCAGGAAGCCGTTGCAGCCAAAAACAGAGCCTGGGGAAACCGCGCACAACTCCCCCAATCTCCATTTTTTCTTAATCACATTTTTTATTATTTTTCATTTTTAACACAGTATCTCATTACGTGCATGGAGTTGTTTCCAGGCATCACTTGCAGTCATCAATCAGTACATATTCCATATCTGTTAATAATTATTCTTCCCAGTTTCTAGCATCCTTTTACTTTTACTTTGCCTCTAAGACAAATTAATATAATTCATTCCATACATAACTCGATCTTAATAATTTCCCTTTTATACAATTCATTAGAATTCCACCCCTATCCATTTAGTTAGGTCAGTAACAGTAATAATCTTATTCAATTTTATATATTACTCAAATTACATTCTATATATTGTTTTAATTTTGCCCTCTCTTAAAACATTTTATTACAATACATTTCAATAAGAAGCCAAGCATTAATGTATTCTCTTAAAATTTCTCACCATGCTTCAATGTATAATAAACTAACAATAATAGCCCAATCTCCATTTTTGCTGGCAGGGAGCTGCAGGAGTGATGTTGAGCTGGCCACGCCTAGCCCAGCCACACCCACCCAGTTCCCTGAGGTCAAACACAACCCTGATGCAGCCCTCAATGAAATCGAGTTTGACACCCCTGCTCTAGAATGATGAGGTTGTCAGTTCCCCACTGGCTCCCAACTCATCTTGACTCTTCCTAAATTTCCCCCCTCTTTTCTAAAGTAAAAAAGCAAACAGATATCTTGTCACTTCCCCCAGGTTTTCCAATCATGCTGAAGGTGGCTTTGTATTCTTCAAAACATAGTCGGGTTTTGTGAAGGCTATCTGTTTGCCTTACTGCATAAGAGCTAATTATCTTTTTAAAAAAACCTCTCCATGATTGGGGGAAAAATCTGGCTGGTTAATAGAGGAAAGAAAAGAGCATTTAGTGAATGCTGCCTGGTAGCTTGAAACTGCTTCCAATAATTTTGGAGGCAAAACTAGTGGCCTTACGGAAGGGGGCTTAATTCTATGTTTTGGGAAGGCAGTCTGATCTGAACCCTTTTTAATAAGTGGCAATAGCAAGCGTAAAAGTCACTGAAGACATATTAGGGTAGATGTTCCACCTTTTCTAAGTTTTCCTTTCTCTGATTCTGCTTGCAGCGAAATGAGGCAAGAGGAAGGAACCAGAAGAAAATTGGGAAAAACAAAAGTTTTCTTTTCTCTCTCTCCACATTGCTAAAATATTGGCAGATGAAAAATATGAATGCACAACGCTAACAGTAATGTTAACATAAAGGTATTCAAAAATGCAGAAGTTAAGAAGGTTCTCCTCTAGTGGTGAGATTCAGCCGGTTCACACTGGTTCGATCAAACTGATTGCTAAATTACCTGCCCCCGTTATCGAAGTGGATCCTGGGCACTGTGCTGCAATGGAGAAACAGGCAATGGACTGACCAGCACAAAGGAAGGAGGAGGCCACTTTCTTCTCCCTGTTCCTCCTCCTTCCCTCATGCTGGCCACTCCATTTCCCCTTTCTTCATTGCAGCGCAAAATCCAGGATCCACTTTGATAGCAGGGGGCCGGGATAATTTAACAACTGGTTCGCCCAGAGTCAGGCTGGCCATTACAGGAGGCTTGTCCCACATGTGTGGCAGAGCTGAAGGACAGGAATGGGCCACGCTTCCCACAACAACCAACCTGACCCTGAGCAAACCGGTGATTAAATTATTTGAATCCCACCATGTGAATCTTCTCTATTGCATGTTCAAAAGCTACATGGACTAGCAACACAATCGATGTAAGTGTTCTGAATGTTCTTTTCCATCTGACAATGACATAGGGGGTAAAAGGCTGGTTGGCATTTATACTTCTATTTCCCCAAACTAAAGAGGAACAGCTGGGGTTGGGTAAGCTCAGGAGAAATTGCCAATTTTCTTCAGAAATTCTTGTCCGTATGCCTGACTCACTGTATCTCACACTCAATGTTACTGACTTTCTATTCTTTTCTATCCTGTCTAGAGAAAACAACAATGAATTCCGGAACAGATATGCACAACATTCAAAAACTGTGCAAGGAAGGCCTTGGGGCAACAATGGATTTGTGTGGATAGCACTGTTTAAAAGCCAACGAGTAGCTGTATAAAAGAAATTCAGATTTTTAATATGGAGAGACAGAAAGAATTTTGCTCCGATAAATTATTATTGAAGAGAAATAGGACACAAAAGTCATGTAAATAAATGCAACATTTTATGGATATACAATACAAATTTGTTTTTTATTTTAAAAAAAGAAAATAATTAACATTTTATTTTACCAGATGTTGATGATTTATTTATTTCTAGATTGTGCAGAAATGATTGTATCTAAATATAAATAGATAATTTATTATTGAGATTGTGTTTATATCTTCATCTTAGGCAGTGTACAAAGGCTAGAATAATTGTTTTCATTTGTGAATTAATAGAAAGGCCATGCAGTTTCAAATAGGTTTAAAAAATTGTACCAACTTTTTATGTTGAAAGCCCTTCTGGCCGACAACTGGCATTGGATGAGAAAGTAATATAATATTGCACTAATAATTAATTGCAGCATCTCAAACTTGAACTGAGAGGGCTTTTCAGAATGAAAGGACAGGAGGAGATAGTCATATCTCCTGACATGCAAGCTCCATAGGAGGAAAAAGTTTAAATTCTAGTTCAAGCCTCCTTGACCTCCCTCAGTATTTGAATTGGGTGGGGAGAATTCTACATGGATATCACTTGTTGTAGAACTTTATGACCAACACTTTGAATTGGCCCAGAAGCTTAATGGCAAACAGTGCAACAATGACAGTATTCATATACACTATGGATCTTCCCAACTAATGGTGTATTACTGCAGTTTGTCCCAGGCTGTAACATCTCAATCATCCTCAAAGGCAACCCCACTTAAGAGTACATTATGGTAATCCAAGTTGCAAGGAGATAAGGGTGTGAGTTACTGAAATCGGGGCATTCTGGTCCAGTTAGACTTCAATAAATCCACCACTGAAGGTCTGCAACATACTTCCTGCCCTTTGCCTACATCTGCAATTGATTCCCTTCTGAGAGAGGATGACCCCATCAAGAGCTTCTACATCATCCAGAGCTACTACCAGAGAAAACATAAACTAATGAACTTTATGTATAGTAAACTCCATCTTCTTAGGTTTGGGTTTCTACCCATCTAGATTTTAATAGACTCCAGACATTTACAACATTTCCAGTTCAGTCAACAACAGTGTACTGCAATGTCTTCAACTTCCAAAAGCAGACCAGAATACCATGATCAGTGTTTATTTTAAGCCATTGATAGGTTCTAGACAACCAGCAGGGACATCCTCCTCATGCCCAATTGAAACTCAAATATTATAATCTAATACATCAATGTTACTCTCCTATGACCATGCCTGAAGATTGACTGAATATTTCCTAAGACAAAGTGGATCTTTTCAAAACAGCAGGATCAGGAGTTAGCTTTTTTCAAGACAGGATGTACTTTCTTCTCTTTCAAAAAATCATTGACTTTCCTCAAATAATGATCTACCATTTCATAAATTCAATCACAAACACACCTTACCCTGCTTCCTGAAGGAGCCTACAGGGCATGAATCTGACCAACAGACAAAGGAGCCCATTCTGTTGAGGGCTCCCACCATCCTATTCGTAGTGGGCAATCCTAAGAAGATTCTTGCTCTTCTCACACTCAACTCTTACTATTCCTTCCACCAATACTGATCAACATATGCAAGACATCAACAAGTTCAGAAAACATGTTTCACAATCCTGAGTTCAAACCAGTTATCACCTCCCATTCTTATGAACTATAAATCAACAAAATTGTGTGACTCGTTTGTTTCAAAATGTAGCATGGACAATTCTCAGAAGAATCTAAACTCTTAATTAGAGAAGAGTAAAAAAAATAACAGTAGATTGAGGAAGACGTAGCTAGGGTTAGAACAAGAGAAGCTCCATTTAGTCTGTCTTAACATAAAATATGGAATTTGACTTTTCAGGGGCTACCAATGGTTCAGGTTGGGCTTGGGCTTTTCCTTAGAACTTTGGGATGAGGTGAAAAAAACAAATATTTGATTGTTATTCTTTCAAAATGTGAAATTCAGCTATTATTGAGAATTATCTCTATTTGCCTCTATAGGCAAAGCACCCAAGTTCCTAGCAGGGCCACTCACAAAGAGAGATAAAAGGCATCAAAATGGGGAGTGTGACTAGGTGATGAAGCCCCAGCTTTTTAAATCTATGACACATACTTCACAGATATATATAAAGGGGGTGTAGTTTTGATTGCCTGGTTACACCCACTATTTTGATGTCAATCCTCCTTTGCAGATGACTGGCAGGCACAAAGAATCAGAACCATTTGTGTAGGCTACAGCATAAGTGATTTATTGAAGCCGATACATAATCTGGTCAATTAATGGTCAGCACTAAATTGGCGCTAGATCAGGGGTGTCAAACTCATGATGTCATATTGTTGTCACATGATGTATTGGGACTTCCCCCCTTCGCTAAACCATGGGTGGATGTGGCCAATGCATGACGCATCCGGTCCACGGACCACAAGTTTGACACCCCTGCGCTAGATAAAGGTCAATAGAATTTAAGTGGGCTTGGACTTGAGTCTCTTGGGGCAATGACTCTAAACTAATGACATGTTTTATAACATTGCTCTGCCTACTTTTCTGCTATAATGATCCTCATAGGTGGAAGACATGATTAGGCAATTTTTCAGAAAGCAGTAATAATGTGCTATTCCACATTGGGTAAGCATGAATAGGAAAAGCCTTATTTATACATTCAATCGAAGGCATGGAGAGCTCCAGCTATAATTGGGTGCCCTTCCTACTCTTGATTCTCTGTGTCTTGACCTTCACTCATTCTATTTCTTTTAACTAAAGTCCAGATTGCATTGTTCAGATTAATATCATTTTATATATTTTCTTCACAAACTTTAATAAAATGGAAATAAAACAGCAAAGCAGAATTTGTGCCTATTACTCAAATAATTTGCACTAAAGTAAATCTTAAAAAAACCTAAGTCATGCAAGCTATCATTTAAAATACACCCAAAAAAGAAATGGGATAAGTGAAGGGCAGACAATTTAAAAGAAGGGGAAAAAACAATACTGTCCTAATGAAATTTATCTATTTTTTTACAGTTACATGTTTCCATCACATGGAGAGCTGTAAGGTCTACATGCCCCTTAGATTGACATGTGGATGTTTAGCATTTGGAAACAGAATGCACTCATCTGAACCTGTACACACTGATAAGAATATGAGAACTTCTGACAATAATCATGAAGAATGAAGAAAAATCAATCTGCAGGGGATAATATGAAGCCAATTCATATCCCAGGGTAGTAATACGGGAGCCATTAACTCTTGACGTCTTCTCATCCTGATCTGAAATGTTTGCAAGTTAACAGTCCCATGAGCTGAACTACCAACAATTCGTTCTCATATAAACATAGGTGTTTCAAATAGGAGCTGTTTTCCATTAGGAACAATTACATCATTTGCTTTGATGTTATTGTTCGTCTTTTAGAACAATAGTAAAATACAAGTTAGTGACTCTCTTGTAGTTTTCTAATGCATTGGCATTGCTTATTACCCTGACTAGGGAGAAATATCTATCCAGCAGCAAAGTTGAATAAATGGGGAATAAAACGAACATAAGTGGGAAGATTACAAATACCTTGGATGGTTTGATTAGTCAGAAAATATTTTTTTGTTCAAGAGAAATGAAAGTAAATGTTAATCTTTTTTAAAAAAGCCCTTATAATCTTGTCACTACTAACTTAAATCTACTCTTGTTTAAAAGTTATTCTTTGATTAAAATACCAGCAATACACTCTGAATTTCATTAGAGCCCATAGAAAGTCTTGAGCAAATATTGCAATATAAATTATGTCGTTTATATGTCAATATTGGTCAAAAATGACAATGTTGGTCAAAGATCAAGTAAAATAAACTAAGCTTAGTTAGTACAAATGTACATTTTCTATCATATATGAAAAAAAAATAGTACCCACAACAAAATTTATTCTTTCTTGTTTCAGTTCACTTATGAGGGATATGCATATACTTTAGTATAATTACATTATTATAGTTAAAACAAACTTACTTTGCTTATAATTGAACTAAAGCTAAGATTCTTTGTCCTTGGTTTTCTATTCTCGCAGTTGCAATATTTTTTAAAAATATATTAAATTTACATTTATTATTTGAAACTTTACATCCCTATTCATAGAAATTGATCTTCTGCAGTTTTATAACTATATCTTTGTACCTGATAAGTGAGACTGACCTGTGAGGAACAAGATACCAATTTCACCTTCAAACCTCTCTTTTCTTATTCCTTAAAAACATTGTTAAAGCTTTAAAAAAATGCAAGGCAGAATCAGTAACTTTTCTCAGTTCAATTTGTTTGCCTCTTTCCAAAAAGAAATAGTCCATAAAAGATGACAAAATATAAGCTTTTTCTTCCATGACATCTAGAAGTAATTTTCTCTGTTGATCAATAGCACCTATTCCATGACATGAGCTGATTTTCAGGTTGGGTCACCACAGGCCTCTCAGTTGAAGAAAAGCAGAAACAGGTTTGTTTTACATATATATAATACATATTTTAACTGTTATCATATTTAAACTTTCAATGATCTCAGAAAACTTGCCGTTGCCAAATAAAAGAATAACGTCTTTGCATCTCTTTAATCGTCACCATCATCATCATTCGCTAAAAAGTGCCCACAATCCTTTTTGTCAGTTCTCCTGCACATGAATGGTGTGGCTAATAAGCCTATTAATGAGGTTCCACAGTAGAGTGTGAATAGATAAATAAGCCCAATCTGTTGAGGTTCAGCAGCGAGGGCAGTAAAGCCATCAAGAGCTAAAGGGGACAGTTTGAACTGAAACAGGGACAACAGCTCCTGGTTTCCAGCCAAAGAAAGGACAGACAAAGCATGTATTCAGAAACCTCCCACCCCCAGCTGAGCAGTATTATTTTTCTGTTTCTTCCCCCTTTCTAAAATGTCTTGAGTAGCTGCTTAAGCAGCTCCCCAAGACATCTTCCCCTCCCCCAATCTGGTAATGATACATCAATACAGAATAAGGGAAATTAGGATCTGAATACTTCTTTGCATCCTAACTTTCAAAAGGAAAAAAAAAGAAATCACATTGCATCTCAGCATGAGAATAAAAATGGAAAGAGGCAGAGACTGGAGGAAAAGTCATCTTCCTTATCCATAAGTTTAAGACAAGATGAGATAAGATAAGATAAGATAAGATAAGATAAGATATGATAAGGTAAGGTAAGGTAAGGTAAGGTAAGGTAAGGTAACGTAACGTAACGTAACGTAACATAACATAACATAACATAACATAACATAACATATTAACAGAGTTAGAAGGTACCTTGTAGGTCATTGAGTTCAACCTCTGCCCAAACAGGCAACCCCCTGCCCAAGCAGGAGACAGTGTTAATCCCTCTCGGGAATTTTTAATCCGTAGATTTGCTTGATCAATGGATTTGCCTCTTTCCTTCCTTCCTTTATAAGAAGAAGATCCTGCCAGAGTAGGATTGAATATTAACTTTACACCCCCACACGCAAACATGATAAGGAAATTGGTACATCCGTTACCCCCAAGATAAAATGCAGAGCCCTATCGTTTCCAAACTGGGTGTCAAATTGCCAGTTCATATCTGTCCATTCCTGCTGGATTTATTTTAAATCTTCCTGCTGGAATATTTGTTCATTTATTAGCAGCAGCAAGGATAAATTATGCTTAATTATGGAAGCTGGAAAGAATTCCTGAAGAACCTCAACGAATAAGTAAAATATTAGTGTGCAGAAATGAACAGATTATCATTAAAGATAAAGGGGAAGGAAGATTCTAAACATTATAAAACGTGGGAGAGATTTTATAAATGTTAAGAAGCAAATATGGAGAACAGAGATCCATGTCAACATAAAAACAAATGGATATTGAACATGTATTTGTATATGTAAATGAAAAGTTAAATGTAATATGGTTATGACAAAATATTAAGCGTTCATCATGAGTTTGCAACCTTAAATCTACATATAGAATTTTATATTTTGTGTCTTTTTTTATTTTTGTATGTGTTGTCTTTTTCTTTTTTGTATATTTTAAAGAATCAATAAAGTTTATTTTAACTAAAATAGAAGATCCTGCCAGAGTAGGATTGAATATTAACTTTACACCCCCACACGCAAACATGATAAGCAAATTAGTACATCCGTTACCCCCAACGTGAAACACAGAGCCCTATAGTTTCCAAACTGGGTGTCAAATTGGTGCCAGTTCATATCTGGCCATTCATGCTGGATTTATTTTAAATCTTTCTGCTGGAATATTTGCTCCTTCATTTATTAACAGCAGCGAGGATAAATTATGCTTAATTATGGAAGCTGGAAATAATTCCTGAAGAACCTCAACGAATAAGTAAAATATCACCGTGTGCAGAAATGGACAGACTATCATTAAAGATAAAGGGGAAGGAAGATTCTAAACATTAAAAAACGTGGGAGAGATTTTACAAATGTTAAGAAGCAAATATGGAGAACAGAGATCCATGTCAACATAAAAGCAAATGGAAATTAAACATGTATTTGTATATGTAAATGAAAAATTAAATGTAATATGGTTATGACAAAATATTAAGTGTTCACCATGAGTTTGCAACCTTAAATGTACATATAGAATTTTATATTTTGTATCTTTTTTTTTCTATTTTTGTATGTGTTACGTCTTTTTCTTTTCTGTATATTTTAAAGAATCAATAAAATTTATTTTAACTAAAATAGAAGATCTTCCCAGGGCAGGATTGAATATTAACTTTACACCCTCACACGCAAACATGATAAGCAAATTAGTACATCCTTAACCCCCAATGTGAAATGCAGAGCCCTATAGTTTCCAAACTGGGCGTCAAATTGGTGCCAGTTCATATTTGTCCATTCATGCTGGATATATTTTAAATCTTTCTGCTGGAATTCACGAATAGACCCACCGCAATGATAATTTGGAAGAATCTATATATTGCCATTGCAATATATAATCTAGCTTGAAGGATGACATTCTTGTAGGTGAAAGTAGTATTGCAACTATGATAAAGATGCCGTTTGTCAGCTGATGTATTCAAGCAATGAAAGAGCATATTTATTTCTAGTGATGCAATTACCTTATCTACCTACTTATTTATCTCTATATACAGCTGCTTGTACAAATGCAAATATGCACAACCTAGTAGAAATCTGGTTATAAAAATTGTCACTCTGGATAGAATATTAGGTCAATCATACAAAAAGCTGCAGTACTTTAAAAAATCAGTGTTTTCAATTTGCACATAATAAAGAGATTAGACTGCCTTTTTTTGAAAATGGCATGAAAATTCACTAAAAAGAGGATGGCTTCAATACATGTATATCTTAGACCATATCTATTATTGTTTAATCATGATTTGTTGAATAAATCCAAATTGCCTGGGATTATGGAATACACTTAGCCTTCATTTATAGTTTACAATAGTTCATAGTTATAATTCATAGTTATCTAACTATGATAGGTAACTTGCCACAATAAGTCAAAAAGAAATAAATCACGTTAAGGTTTAGCTTAGCATGTTAAATGGGTCCAGTCTAAACGTGATAGTCAGAACTGGGTACACATTATATCTGACAGCTATTTTAAATTACACAAAATTCACTGGGAGCAAGTTTACACAATCAGCTTTTAAGGTCATCACAGTCCTCACAGAGATCTGAGATTGCCACTTTGTAAAAATGAATGTACAAAAAAGCCTTTGTATTGTAAATGTTCCCTTTTGAAATGAATGTAGTTAATGTAGTTAAAATGTTTGTTTTCCCCCCCTCCTAGAGAGTTTTGGACAATCATAAGGAATTCTCAGCAGCAAATTCTTGGCATTTCATAAGAAAGAGTCATGCCCTGATTGTACAATAGATTTGTGAGCCATGCAGAATGTTTACATCAGCTTACATTAATTGTTCTTTTTTCCAGTAGCTGCAACTGGCAACGCGCCCAGCGCAGAATCCAGCAACAGTAGTCCACTGATAAGATCAATACAATCAAGATAAAGAAGTTTGGGTCCATGCCACAGTCTGATATTAAAAGATTCTCAGATCTGGCATCTTTCAATTCAGGAGGAAACTATGGCCAAGTGGACTTACTTTTCAACTCTGGTTGAGTGGATACAAAAAAAAAAGATTGGGTTATTGGAGGGAAATCAAATAAAGAATTATCAGATCACACAGCACTCAAGTTCTGGTCAAACATCTTTTTCTGCAACTTAAATTTTAGATTGCTAAATGGTAACTGGATTATGGGAATAACGTTTGAATATTCTACGTGGCAAAAATCTACAGGAAAATCACTGTATCCTATAAAATCTTTAGATCTTGAAAACTACATAGACATGATGTTTTTGGTGTCTGTTAAATTTAAAATGCCTTTTGTAAATTCAGTAAGCCTACTGGAGGCATTACACACCTCTTAAAATTTCATCTTCCACCAAAAGAAAAATGGGAGGAAATCATGCCATTTTTATTTAGGATCTCCAACTGTATTTCAACAGTGCAACTAAGAGAGGTCTGTTTGCAACTTTTTTTTTCTTCACCTGTCAGTGTTGACTTCTGATTACTGCCTGAACAAGTCCTTGCAGTTTTCTTGGCAGGATTTCCAAGGTGGTTTGCCATTGTTTGCTTCTTAGGGCTAAGAGAGAGTGACTGGCATTGTGCCTAAGGTTGGATTAGTACTCATGAGCTCCTAGTTTCTAGCCTGATGGTTTAACCACCACACCAAACTGACTCTGTCAATATGGACTCCAATTCATTCATACACCCTTATCTCATATACCACCCAAACAATAAGAAGATTGCTAACTAAAACCAGGGCTTTTTTTCTGGGGGAACTCACCGGAACAGAGTTCCGGCACCTTTTTTTCCTTAGACTTCTTTTGTATATT
>JANHGC010002244.1:480816-493200 GCA_027560395.1 Boaedon fuliginosus | reverse complement strand
AGAAGAAGAAGAAGAAGAAGAAGAAGAAGAAGAAGAAGAAGAAGAAGAAGAAGAAGAAGAAGAAGAAGAAGAATCTGCTTATCCTAGGACATCTGTGTAACCAACCATAGTAATTTATTAAATTTATACACTGCCTGACTCTCAGTGACTCTGGGTGGTTACATGGTACATAGGTGTAGTTGGTAACCTGATATAAGGGTAAATAATACTGTAGGTAGGTAGTGAATCAACCTTTGAAGGTGGAGTAGGGGAGATTCCCTGCTTCAGCAGAGGGTTGGACTAGAAGGCCTCCAAAGTCCCTTCCAATCCTATTATTCAATGTTCTAGAATAGCATTTTCTTCTTTTATAACAGGCAACAAAAAAACCACATCTTGGATCTTCCTTTAAGAAAAGAAATAACTATGGCTCTACTGGGTAATTAAAACCTGTCTCCGATATGAAACACTTTTGAATATAGTATAAAGACACGAGAGAGAAGAAAGCCTCTAACCTAATCAACTGTTTTCTGCTGTTTCTTAAGGATGCATTTCCTGTTAATTTCCTTTCCTCGAACCGGGTAATAGCACAGCACTAAGGGCAAAGAAAGGACGCATAGCAGTGATAAAACAAGCTTGTAGTTATAAAATATGTCATGCCTCCCTTTGGCATTTAAGCATCTATGAAAGCCATTTATTTCCTTATATACTCCTCTCTGTCTACTTTCTGCCTCCTAATTATCTGGTAGGAGAAAAGTAATAAATGGCTAATGATGCTCCAAGTGACAAAGTTATAAAAATTTATTTGAACACCTTGAGCATTATAGCCTGTTTTACATTGTTTACGTTGACTGCTTGCCCATATTTTTTTAAAAATAAAATATCTAGCTTTTAGCAAATGAAGTACTTTGAGGAGGGAGCATCCTGGCAAAATAAATATCAGGATGAAATGCATTTAACTGTTTATGTTTAAGATTAAGTATAATCTTGGTAGGGACTCAGACCAAGCATTTTAGCTGGAAGAATAGCTGTTGGAAAAGAAGGTCTGGTGTATTCCCCGATCTACATTACCATTTAAAAGATTTGGTAGATAATTCGAGAAAGAGCATCTTGGAATTGCCAAAACAAATATGTAACTTCTGGAGCCGCCTCAAAAGGCCTTGAAGGAACACAAAATGAAACAACAGCTATTTTGGTTGATTTTAGAAATTTAGAAAGGGGTGTTACGTTTCTTTGCAAAGTAGCTTGAAAGGGATGTACCCTGTCAAAGTGTATGGAAGTAAAGCACCCCATCAAAACTTTACACACCCTAAGATAAAACACTGCCTGACAGATTTTGTTCAGACCAAACCAAACCAGATTAAGTCTAGTTTAATGAAAAGAAGAACTAGTGGTGGCATGAGAGTGGTGTTCCAATATCTAAGGGACTGCCACAAAGAAGAGAGGGCAATGTATTCTTCAAACCACCTGAAGATAAAGCAAGAAGCAATGGATGGAAACGAATCAAGGAGAGAACCAATCTAGAAATCTGGAGAAATTTCCTGACCATTAGAATAATTCATCAGTGGAACAACTTGCCTCTAGAGGTTGGGGGGGCCATCACTGGAGGTTTTGAAGAAGAGATTGGACAACCATTTGTCTGAAATGGTATAACGTATACTCCTTGAGCAGGGGGTTCGACTAGAAGAACTCCAAGGTCCCATCCAAGTCTGTTATTCTGGTCTGATTTGTACAAGATTGAAAAACTACCAGGGAAATCCAGACTGTAGACTTGACCTAGAAGTGAAAAAAATATACAGAAGACAACGATAAGCCACTTTGCATTCCTGTGGAGAAAACTACATGGATTTTTCCATGAAGTCACCAAGATCCAAGTCCAACTTAAAGGAAGCTCTACTTCTTTTGATAAATGCACTACTTCAGGAGAAAGGATTCAACTTTCAAGGATGAATTCAGAATTGAATGAGTATATTTAAGATCTTCCATTCCTCCTCATTGTTCCAAGCAAACTGACCCTTGGGGAAAAGAACAGTGGAAAAATGAAAGGTGAAGAAGCAACCTTAGGATCATTATTTAGTGCTGTGATACGTGGAGGGTTAAGCTTTTTGTGGTTCCAATGAATGAAACTGAGAGCTAAAGGAAACTATTAATCTCACGTTTGACAGCAGGAAATGACAATCTTTAGAAGCAGGGAGGCTTTGTACAGCTCAACTCAAAGGAGATGTTCCCTTTTAAAATATGTCATATTGTCAACAAATTCAATAGTTCATAGGAAACAGATATGTCTTTTACCATGTTTCAATCAATAGAAGAGAATATTTGTAACTCAGGCTGGAACTTCAGGGTCCTGGATGTTCTCTGAACTTGGCTGTTTTCTTGCAGACCTTTCATTATCCAACTAGGTCATATCATCAGCAATCAGCACTAGAAGGAGTGGGGTTTGCTCTCTGTTTAAATATAGTAGCTTGACATGTCAGTATTTGTTGGAATGTTCCCAACACTGTTAGAGCAAGCCACCTGTATATGTGACCTAGCTGGATAATGAAAGATCTGCAAGAAAACAACCATGTTTACAGCATATTAGGTCCCCCAAAGTTTTAATCTTACATTCTACAGTGATGTTAATACTGTATTACTTAACAGTTCACATTGTTTACATCCATCACTTGCAATCCCAAGTCCTAGTTGGGTAACATTCAGCCCTCAGCAGTTCATCAACACTACACAGATATTTTTTTTTAATGTCAGGTTGTAATATGGGGTGATTTTGAGAATAACAATAGAATGTTTTGCTTCTAAAAGTGTTGGAAGACATATCCCTCTGGTTCAGTTCCAAGTGGGGAGAAAGACACTGGAAACATGGAAGCTAATTGGAAAGATGATTAATTAATGAACAGGACCACATGGATTTGAGGTACTGAGCAGCTGACCACCTGGAGTTGTGAATGAGGATTATTTATACCCTCTCTTGGGCCTTGCCCTTGAGCTTTCTGTTCTTGTGCAAGAAATGTATACTATTGGCTGTAGTCAGACTCCCATGGGCCATGTGGAGTCATAGCTGAGGTTGTCTGAGCTCCCCAGTTTGGTTGGAGCTTGCTGGGTGATGATACCATGAAGAGGCTTGTGTTCTGGTGTTAGACAATTCCTATTGTGTCTTAATGGCTTTGCCCTGGCTTGGATTTTGAGTGAGGGCTAATCCCATCACCCTGAGTCTGAAGGTCTTTTGTCTTGTAGATAGGCTGACCCAGTCCTGCTGGGGCTATTAACAAAGGTGGGGGCTGCTTTCTAAGAACATGTTTCTCCTTTAGGGAAATATAATCTTCCTTTTTTAATATTTCCCAAAATATTTCATTGTTCTAGGAGAGGGGTGGGTGCTAACTCTGTACAGTACTTTGTGCCCATTCTTGTTATAAGCAGTAGTAAGTAATGCCATTGATAAAATCCAATTCTCAGCCCGCAAGGAGGCACTTGTTTGTAATAATTGACAGTTTAATGGATACCAAGGTGCCCAGAAGCAGGAGAGTGGTGAAATGGTAGTGATATACAGTATACATCCAGTTACAAATACTATAGCTAAAAGCAGGTACACTGAAATGTCTGGATATTTTCTGGACAAACAGTAAAGTTTATCAGAGTACAGGAACAAACATGCAGTTATGCTCATGCCCCCATTCTCTAATCCACTTCTCAGGCCTGTAGAAATTGCACTGCCCTTATCAGTCAACATATTTTTGGCTTTCTTTCTTTTTTTTTGATTAGCAGGATTAAAAAAGAACGTTTCTCCTTTTTCTCTTGAGTCTTGAGGCAAAACAGATGGGCTGTATTTGGCTCAATGAAGCCTGAGATCCCCAGGTGTGCAGGAAGGGGAAATTGTGACCCAGAATTCTCACAGCCACATTGTGTCATGCAACAGCTGTTATATACCTGCATTTGAATAGACTGACCATTTACTTTATTATGCTGTTGGACGAAGGTGGCACAGTACACAAAACAAAGCTCCTTAGGTATAAAGGAGGGAGATTTTTTTTCCCTTTTCTATCTAGAACAGGAGTGTCCCATTTTGACAACTTTGATTGGTGGACTCCAGTTCCAGTGAGCATGTCTTAAAGTTGCCATGTTTGGAGACCCACCTGATCTAGAATAAGCAGCAGAAATGATGGAAAGTTGCTATTTAGACAACAGACTGTTTTTTACCTAAAACCAGTACCCATCTCTCATTCTAATACAGAATACTAAGCTATTTCCACAGCCTTCATAACTCAAACTTAGGTTTGGATTTTTTAAAAAATGGTTCAGCTACACTGCTTTTGCTGCATGAGGAAATATGGAATTTATTAAGCTGGAATTTGACATGATCAACATATGAACAAGAACAGGTGCTCATTAAGGCTGAAACAGTCTCTTTTTTGTGTGATTTAAAGACTGAAATAGAAAGATTCAGTGTGGAGAGAAATTCTTTCTTTCGCTCTTAACACAGAGGCAAGAAACAAGGCATGTCCTAGAGAGGCTTTCTATAGAGAATCACTTCTGATTTTTGCTAATTTTGTCTGGAAATGACAAAACATTCTTCCATCCCACCCATTAGCCTTTGTGCTTACTTAAGAACACAAAAAACCATGTAGCTTGGCAAATAGTTTTCCTAATGACTAGCCAGAAGCTCAGCCCTAAAGAAATAAATGCCACAGATTACCAAAATCACATTTCCGCACCCCGCTCAGCAATTGCCATTCAATTCCCTACTGGCAGTTCAATCCAGGTAACATACAGCCACCCACAACCCTATTTATAAACCAGAGTGCTGACATTAGAACAAGGTAATGAATTGGTTGTGCTCTTGATGCTGCAATACCTATTACTATCTATAAAGCAGGTGTGTGCCAAGTTGCAGCTGAGAGACTATAAATGGCCCACCAACTTCCCTTTTATGGCCTCTAATATTTCCTCAGTGTTGATGGGTTCACAAATTTAAACTACAGCTCATTGTAAGTGCTCCGGAGGAGGTAATGGATGGAAGTCAGTGTTCTGTTATTACCTCCATAAGGAATATTTTTCTGGGCCCATACATTTGGCAGAGCGGAACTGATATAGGGGAACTGGAGATAACAAGGGGTATTGTATGGAAGTTATCTCCGTCACAGAAGATTGGAGAAAGGTGTCTTTAACAAGATGGTGGCTCATGTGGTAAGACGCTGGGCTTGCATACTGCTAAGGTGGCAGCTCGGTGGTTCAATTGCTGACAGTGATTAAAACCATCTCCTCGAGATGGGGTTGGACGCGAGGACCTACCTTCCAATTCTGTTAATATATTATGTTATATTATATGTCTTTTCCCTCTTTCTAATAGGGTTTGTGTATTGGACTGAGTTTCAGGTGCTCTTGAAATGTGCACATATGGACAAAAACTTAAGGAAATCTAGGAATTGTGGTTTGGTTCAAGTGTAAAAATAAAAGAGTCAGTTACAACTTATTCAAGGCTAAGGCATAGAAGTATGTCCGTGTGTAAGCACAACGAAAAGCTTTTTCATAACAGGACATTTTTGTCCATATTAACCATTATTGACAGCTCTTGCAAAGACTGAGGCCACCTGGGAAGGGTTCCCAGAAGTTGGGATTGAGGGGGATAGTTCAGGGCAGAGATTGTTCTTCTTCACTTGTACACCGAGCTCATTTTAAAGTGTTTGAATCCAGGCTGTATTTTGTAAAATCTTTGCAGGCTGGGCTAGTTCAACACTTATCATTACTTTTGGCCTGCACTGGAGTCAAAATCCCTGGATAAATAAAGCATGGAATCTACATGTTCATGTTGCTATGGTGATGCCATTGAGATATTTCTGGTTGGCACAGGTTTGCTTCTAAGACAGTTCTCACTGCATTATGGGATGCTCCATTCAAAAGAATAGGGGTGGTAATCAGATTCCTTTTCAACCATGGCTGTATTTTCCTTCATCATATCACTTTCAGGATTGGACAAATTCATATTAGCCTTTTTTATGTGCAAAGTTTTCCTCATTTTCCTTAAAGTCCTGTCACAGTCTGGGTGAAAAACTGAACTCACTGAAATGAAAGAATAAATGCCAATTCAGTCCTGAACCCTTTTCCTAGAATGATGCTTTTTCAACCCTGACTTGTACAAAAAGTTTGGTGTTCATGCTTAGAGCCATAACTTTCCATTAAAACTTTGAGTGAACACTATGTAGGAAGAAATATGTAAGATGAACCATATTGGGGTATCTAAAACAAAACTTCTTAAATGTTGTACTAAATTAATGAATTATTTTGGTCCTGGTACATGTTACTACAAACAGATTGTTAATTTGCTTAATCCTTCCAGCATGTAGAATAAAATAAAAGGAACTGTGCATTGTTTGTATATAATCTGTTGTAAAGAATAAGTCATGTATTTATTTGTATCCTGCCTTTATTATTTTTACAATTAACTCAAGGTGGCCAACGTATCAAATAAACCTTTGTTTCCTATTTCCTCCCACAACAACCACCCTGTGAGGTGAGTTGGGCTGGGAGGGAGTGACTGGCCCAAGGACACCCAGCTGACTTTCATGGCTAAGGCAGGACAATAATTCATGAGTTCCTACTTTCTAGTCTGTTGCCTTCACCGCTAGACCAAACTGCCTCTCTAAATCATGATAATGCTGAGATAAAGTAAAGAGGCTGTCTGGGTGGGTGGATAATCTGTCTGTCTGTCTATCATTTATCTGAATTTGTTATGTATGTCTGCCCATTTCACATTCTGGTTGTTGAGTAAAGATGCAGGTTTTCCTTCATCCAATCGATTAGTATAGCAGCCATTAAGGATACAGCATCTTCCTCTATGTATGGATGCCATCTGTGATCTTTGTGGATTCAATGAATAGCCTTAATTCCTTCAGCATTTTCCCTGCTACAAATGTTTGCTTCTTTTCATTTTATGATCAGTTCACCCAAAATCACCTAAAGGAATTTCTATATTTCAAACTTAACTATTGTATTGTTCTCTGTATGAATAACATCGATGGGGAGGTACCTTTAAACATTTCTACTACTGACTTTTATGAATGTTGAAATGGATTATTTCATTAGCATGTCATATAAATGACTTGCCTCTTTGACAATGTGGAAAGTACAGTGAGCTACTTTAACTGTGTCCACAATAACTTGGAAGAACAACAAGGGTTACTGATGGTCTCCTAATCTCAAGTTAACAATAACTACTTTGTATAAAAACACCGAAAAATAACAATTATTCAATGACAATACAAAGACTACCAGCTCTTAGGAAAGATCAGCAACATACACTTCCAGGTAAAGGATGTTCATAAAAGTTCAAAATTGCCATAAATGAAGACTCAGTGAAATTATTAATAGAGATTTAAAGCAAGCTAACTATGGAAGATGTGTAGCAGATGTTAATAGATTTACTGGCTGAGACTAGCAAAGACCTACTGCTTTTTTTATATGCCCTATTTTATTGTTTCAGATTAAGAAAGCATTACTTCAAATGAGAATTAAATAAAAGTAGAGTAGCAAGCAACCTTGACATCAAACTATTTAAAGTAATTGCTTTGTCCATAAAAAAAATTAAATTGTTGATTAATGCTACCTATCTTTCTTGGTTGGTGAATTATAATAATCAGTTCATCATAAAATGTACAGGAACAAAGGCAGAGAATAAAACATAGCTCTCTATTCCAATTATCCCCAGAAGAGTGATTATTTCACAAGTGGCATCACTTCTATTCTCCTATGTTTAGAAGCACAAAGATGCTTTTAAGGTTATAGGACTTCCCGCTGTGTTAATATTACACAGGTCCTCATCACAGACAGTGTTCACTCTAAAAGCATGAGCGAATTAATGCTTTGAGTCTTGATAGACAACATATAGTGAAAAAAAACCTCTCTTCTGGCAGATCATTTCCACATGGGCTTTGTTATCCATGTTGTTTTTAATTTCCCAACCTATTTTTCTGCCACTTCTAATTCAACTTGCTGAAACAGAAATTAATGCCAACATTTGTTGAATAGGATGAAAATATTTCAACAAAATTCTCATGAGTGGTTAGAGTGTGGTGTTCTTAAATGGGGGTGGGTGGGCAAGAAGCAGATATGAATGTCGACTCTCAAATTGTTAAATTATCTCTTTGGAACTTATTACCCTTCATTTAAATCCAAAGATACATTTCTCCCATAGTGGTGGTAGCATTCTCCGTTTGACTAATGTGGGAAGCCAGGAAGGATTCAGAAAGAGGTATAGCAGAACTAATAGTAATACTGGTCATCCTCTCCAAAAATAAATATGCTCAAACCTATCACCCAGAGAAATGCAAAATAAAAGCTCAGGTATGTATTTGGGCACAGGTTTAGTTAGTACTTAACTCCAGTGAACAAAGTTGTTCTATTATCAAAAGAGTTGAAAGTAAAATTAAGTTTTTAGCCTCTTTTCTTCTGGATTACTTTTCCCTACCTTTGGTTATTTTCTGAAGCTTCATTTTATTTTTTTATCCTCCTTTGCATTTTTCACCTAATGCAGTCATGTGCTGTCCTATTTTCTATTTTAAAGCTCTGTCTTATCATCACTTCTAAATCCTACTCCTTAACCTATACCTTAAATTAGTCCTTTTATGTTAACTTATGTTTCTTTTCCCTACTTCTCCCTGCCCAGTCCTGCAACTCAGACTAAGGAAACTTGTGTATCCAACTTTCATTGCTTTGTCCAGCTTCCACGGTTAGACTTGATTACTGCTACTACATGTTCCTCCAAGTGCTCATCAGTGTTTCCCATTGTTATTACTCTGCCCCACTCTGATAGCACTCTGGATCATATGTCTCTGCTCCAGTCTACCATGGCTGCCTGGGCAATTAGATTTCTTCATTTACTGCACAGCTATATTGCTGTTTTCAATGTCCCATCCTCTCTGGTGCCTCCAAAACCTCAATTAGATACCTCATGTCTTCATTCTACACTCCTTCCCCTCTAGATCTCTTCTTTTTCCTTCTAGTTTTCCAATGACAGTATAATTTTGTGCTGCAACCAGGCCTCTTTTTAAAGTTTTGAGATCTCTTGTGCAGCAAGGCAGGTCCTTTAAAAGGTGCCAGTTGGAAGAAAGACACCGTTGCTTCTGCCACCATGCCTCTGTCTTGCCATGTTCCTTGAAAATAAAATAGAAAAATGGAAGCCTCTTTAGCAAGAGTAGAACATTTCTGAGAAATCTTAGAAAGATTTCAGCACATTATTAGTTTTGAAATGTGAGACATGCACGCTTCGGGAAGTTGAATTTTAAGGAAGACATTGTTAGGTTATTCTTAAAACTAAAATGTTCATCACATGAACCTTCCACAGAAATTCCACCTCTTTCCAACATTGCTAAAATATAGTTATTTCCTGGAAAACTTTCATATCAAGCATGACCAAAATCAGGAAGAAAAATTCCCAATGAATGGTAATAGGTACATTGGTTTCTACTGCAAACCACTCTTCTGTATTATCTGGATCCAGACTCCATGGAAGCCAATGCATATATATATTTATGCCTTCAAAAGCTTTCTTACTTCAGGCAGTCCCACTGAACATGCAATTTTCATTGGCAAACTAACATCATTTGCATATTGTTAGCGGAATTATTTTTAATCAAAGGACTCATGTGTTGGGTCAGAAGACATTGACAAAATAAAGTTGTCACAAGAACATAAGAACAGCTTTGTGCTTTAAACCAAGACCTTTTCAGTCCAAGGTTTTGTTTCTTACAATGGTCAACCAGATGCTTACACACGGGACATGGAGAAATATCACCTCACAAACATGCATGGAGAAATACCCCCGACACATAAAATATGTCTGCAATTCCTGCATTGGTTGAGGAGAGCACATATTTCTCCTTCTGTCTTGGCCACTTTTTACAGAGGCCCAGTTGAGAGCATTTTAACAAACTGTATCACTGTTTGTTTTGGTGGCAACACAGATAGAAAGTCCTTACAGAGAGTGATAAGGACAGCCGAGAAGATTATAGGAAGCTCTCTACCTGTTATTCAGGATAGTGCTTGTAAGCACCATGTGCTTATTGCTCAAAGCACTGTTAGAGACCCCACTTTATGGTCTGTTTCTGTTACTCCCTTCTGGGAGGAGGTTTCAAAGTATTTCTAGCAGGACTACCAGATTCTGTTAGTTTTGTTCCCTATGCCATCCATCTGGTAAACATGCAAGATTCGTTTTTCTCGGATGTACATATATACATCCGAACTAGATTGTGTTGTTTCTCTGTGTCATATAATATATGTGGGTATATGCATAATTTTCTATTTATTTATTTATTTTGTCATATTCATGTAGTGCAGAGGTGTCCAAACTTGGCAACTATAAGAATTGTGGACTTCAAGTCCCAGAATTCCTCAGCCAGCTTTGCTAGGAGTTGAAGTCTACAAGTCTTAAAGTTACCAAGTTTGGACACCTCTGATGTAGTGTATATTGGAGGTGGCGCATGCAATGAAATTTCATTTTAATGTATGCCAATTAGTGTACATTCAAAGTGACAATAAAGTTATTCTAAGTCTATGTTGCTTCTGCCTTGTTTCTCTGGAACTGTTTTTAGAGTCATACTGCCCCAATCTGAACATAGTATTTTGAGTTTTCAAGACCACTCTCTTCATATACATCCTGACTTTAAAACTATCCAAGTTAGTTCCATCATCCATATCATACAGTAATAGATTCTAGGAGTTAATGATGTGGAAAAAGTGTGAAGAAATGCTTCATGTTATCTGTTTTAAATCTCTTTCTCCTTAGATTAAATATATGGCCCTTGACTAGTATTTTTGAGAGAAGAAGGAAAACATCCCCTTGTCCATTTTCTTCATACTTCTGATGATTTTGTACACTTTAGAGTCATTCTGTTGATAAAGATGAAGTTCTTGATGGAGATATACAGGAACCATTATTTAGGCAAAAGGAGCTGAAACAATTTTTAAGTTCAGAATGAGATAACATTCAGAAGCAGTTAAGGTGGATATTTTCCCAAATTTTCCAAATTGAAGTTAGAA
Source organism: Boaedon fuliginosus (assembly GCA_027560395.1). NCBI lineage: Eukaryota > Metazoa > Chordata > Lepidosauria > Squamata > Lamprophiidae > Boaedon > Boaedon fuliginosus. The sequence goes on along the minus strand of JANHGC010002244.1, from coordinate 482,196 downwards.
GGAAGAGGATGTATACACTCACAGGAAGTTATTACAGATAGCCCTCAACTTACTATCGGTTGCTTAGCAATTGTTCGAAGTTATGATGGACCTCCCCCCCAAAAAAAGGTATTTACAACTCACTTCCAAAGTTCCTACAACCATAAAAACATCTCCACTGGATATCAAAATTATATCAAAGCCACTTCACAGTTTATAGTGTTATACATCAGGAGCTTACTTTTTAAATAAAAATAGGTAGAGCTGCCCGCATTTGAAAAAAGTGTATTGACTTGATTGGCTATAGTCAGTGATTCTGTTGTGTTCTAAAATGCATTAAATATTGGTCTATTATCTATAAAGCATAAATTATCTGTTTAAACAGGTTAGTTTAATCTTATAAACACTTTCATATAACCTGAATTCCAGAATGCTGGTAGTGCCATACTCCATACTCATCAGTAAGATATTTCCCCAAAGAAAAGCAAGGAGCGTAAATGCATCTAACTCTAAAGCACTGAACATCCTTAATAAGGCCACACATTCTGCTGCTGGGGAAGTTTATTTTCCAGAAGATACAATTTCTTTCATAATACAATTTTGTGGCTGGGATATATTTTTTTAGAAATAACTGATCCTGGTGCAACGTGGCTCAATATAAGGGGCTTTTCATGTGTTTGTCTTTGAAACAATTAAAATCCTTTGCATAAATGAAACCTATTGAAATTCCTATGAACTCTGAACAGTGTTTCTCGGTCACCAGAACAGAAAACCAGGAGTGAAGTTGGAGGAGCTGTCAACATTTTCATCTTTGAGTGAGGACCACAGCAATAAACAACAAGAAAAAAAGGCTGACAGTTTGCAAGAACAAATGGAAGAAAAAGTGCCTACCAGATCATTGTGGTAACATTTTCAGATGTTATTGTGGGACTCATTCACCAGGACCATTTTTTGCATTATATGGCTCACAGATTTAACATCACAGCTTACTGTTCATTTGTTGGCTTTTAAGAATCTGATGGATAACAGAATGGCTCCTAAGAGCAATTCCACATTCACTGTGCAATAATATGCAAAACAGCTTCTCTCAATAATGCATTTTCATAACTATCCAATGTCCCTTGGGAAGGAGGGCTGGAGAAAATCCATCCCACTTAATAGAACTCTAAGTACTAAAAACTACAGTCCAGGAATACTCCAAGACTTTGAGTACTTAACAGTTTAAAAACATATATTTCTCTTCTTTCACAGAAGAAACAAATCCTTCACAGACAAGATTGCATCCAACTATCTGTGAAGTCATCTCTATCAAAGTAGAAGTTGTGGGACTTCCGGGGCCACTTCCGGTGCTACTGGTCGCGGGGAATTCGCTCCTGAAGACCCTGCCCCAGAACTGCCGAC
>JANHGC010002244.1:469845-480716 GCA_027560395.1 Boaedon fuliginosus | reverse complement strand
GGGGGGAATTTTAGGAAAAAAAAGAGAGATGATGGGTAGGGGTATGAAATGAGGTTTGAGAGGGATAAAAATCATGTCATTGACTTATTGTTTCTTTCATGCTATTTTTAAAATGCAAAAATTTTTTCTTTTTTTTCAAAGTATGTTTTTTTTTCCCTATCTCTCATTACATTTTATTAGACTATGACTATTTTTTAAACATATATCAATGAACTATGTATCTAATAATGTTTTTAAAATTTTAAAATTAACTCTAAATCAAAACTATTAATGATATAGCCGACGGTTGCAATGGAATTAATGTTATTAAATATATAAATGGGAAGTGGGAGGGGGAAGGGAGGATATTAAAGATGGAATATTAAATGATTGTTTATATTTACATGAAAGACATAGACATATGCCTTGAAACCGGAATGGAACATTTTAACTGACTCTGCTTTTTATTTGTAACTATATAAGACTGCAAAATTCAAAACCAATAAAAAAATTTTCAAAAAAAAAAAAAAAGTAGAAGTTGTGAATGCATCTTCCAGTTCATCTTTCCTGATGACTGAATGCTTTCGTTAGAGTTCGTATTTTGGGAAGATGGTGGATCAATCCTCTATTCCCTTAAAATTTCTGTTTGGACCCTCTCTAACTCTTTTAGGATTTACATTGAACCATGTTGGATACTGGGCAATGCTTCCACCCAGCAGGAGTTGTTATGGGATCAATTGCCCTTAACTCAGTCCTTCAGAAATTCACTGAAAAATAGAGGTCTACCAAAAAGATGCCGAGACCCTAGAAAGTTTTCAGAGAAGAAAAACAAAGACCTGGAGACTAAATTGTACGACGAACGGTTGAGGCAACTAGATATGTCTAGCCTATCAAAGAGAAGAATTGAGGAAAGAGGAGAACAGTCTTTCCAATATTTCAGGAGTTGTCACAAATAAGAGGGGACTGACTTTTCTAAGGCCCCAGAGCACAGGACAAGAAGTAATGGGTGGAAACTTGCTAAAGAGAGATCCAACCTAGAAGTAAGGAGAAATTTTCTAACAGTGAATACAATTAATCAGTGGAATGTCTTGCCTCCCGGAGTTGTGGGTGCTCCATCACTGGAGGTTTTCAAAAATAGATAGTTGTCTAAAGTGGTATAAGTTCTCCTGCCCTGAGCAGAGAAGAACCCCTAAGTCCCTGCCAGCTCTAAGATTCTGTGTTGTTTCTGGTTGTTTCTTAAGGCTTCAAAACAGACTTCAGTCTCCTTTGCCTAAACAGTACCTGCAGAATTCCATCAAAGTCATCTTTCTTATTTTCTACACGAGTTCTCCTCTACAAGTTGGGAAATCTTAAAGACCCGACTTCCATTAAAATCAGAGCGGAAATTAAACTGGCTTTCTTGCCCAAACATCTCCAGACAACTCCTCCATGTTTCTCCCAGGGATATCAGTGACCAGTGAAAAGTTTTTACAAGTTTACAATAAAAGTATGTGACTTCTTCCTTTTTAACCAAACGAAATTGACAGTCCTGTCATTTCTCTAATCCAAAACACAAGAAAAAGAGTTAAACAATACAGCATTCTTTTTTAAAAAAAAAAAAAAACACCTCTTTTTAATGATTCTGGAGGGATAAACCATCAAGGAAATCAACCAATCAGGAACCATGATAAACATGTTCTGGATAGCGATCAAAGGAGAAGGAAGAGTTTTGAATCTGGAAAGTTATTTCTGAAGCCAGTTTTATTTCCAGCTGGTTTATGCATGGGAGACAGGTTTATGGCTACAACATAGAAAATCCTGGAGACTGGTAAACCAATCTAAATCATACATTTTGAACCCAATCTCTTTCCAGGGCAGCTCTTCCTGTAACTTTTTACATTAATCCAATGAGGTTAAAATGCTGCTATATATACACTCACCCCATTTTTGTTGTTGTTATATATTACCTCAAAATAGGCTGAGATTTTAAATGATTTTCACATTTCCCAATGGAAAGCACATGCTTTTTACAAGTTGCACTGTCTGCCACCTCGTTTTACTTAACTCATTAAAACTTGGAAGAGAATCTGCTTCAGACTAATTTCTGAGCCACCTCCGCCTCTTAGTTGTTGTTATCTCTTATATTTAAGATCTTCTGCTGTTACTTTAATAATCTGCTTTCCCTACCCCACCTCCCTCCACTGCTGATAGGCTCCTGTCAACTGCAGAGAGAGATAGCTTTGAAAAATGATATGAGTTATATTTTATTCCTTATTTTTCTCTACGGCATTTCAAAGCTCATCAAAGGCAAGAATAAGAAAGCAACGGTGTGAGTTCCTTTTAACTAAAAGGAGAAGGAATTCAGAAGAGATGTTTTTCCTACAAATCAAAGAGCAAAATATATTGCAACACTCTAGCTCGGATTTCTAAGTTTCTTCTTCCAATGAGTGTTAATAGTAAATAATCTGAAAAAGCAATGGCCCAGGTCCCTAAAGAGACAATCTCATTCCTGAGAGTTGATATCACTATTTAGCACATCAGTCCCAATAACTGATCCAAACAATCACATTGATTTGGGGCACTAGGCATAAATGCTGAAATAATAAATGTATTTGTTTAAAAAGAATGGAAAAGAGAAGACAATAACTGATAACTTTGACAAGTGCTCTGCACCTGTGTTTCATTCCTGATGTACCAAGCCTTCAGAATTTGAAGCCAAGCCTTCAGAATTTGCTCTGACTTTTCTCCTGCCCATCCAATAAATTTTAAATAGATACGATGGTGATTGATGAAGATGATGAAGATGATGATGGATCTTTGAAGCAAAGTATGTCAATTTTACAATGAGCTGAAAAAAAATATGATTTCTGCATTAAATAAAACAGGCCTTTTTGAGATGTTAATACTCTGTATCTGAAAAAAATATCATGTTGAAGTAAGCCAGCTTTGGGACATGGGCAAATAGCTATGTAATCCAGATGTCACTTTTGCTACATGTTAGGTTTCGTGCCAGTGTGTTCCTCCTCATCACTGAACACTTCCATGGTGTAATTTTTAGGGGGTCTGGGTATGTCACTGTATGTTGTAAGACAAGATATCTAGCAAAGGTCCATTCTAACTCTAGGATTCTGTGAAGTTCATAAGGCAAGAGTTCTTAGTTTTTCTTTCTTCACTTCTAATATATATTCAGTTTTACAGACATTTGTCTGTAGAGTGGAGATATCCCCCAGAATTCCCCTCAAAACCAAGCTAAACATCATTTGTCATTTAAATATGTTTTCACTTGATAGAATAGTTTTAAAGTGCTCACATTTCATTTCATTTCATTCCAGCAATAAACAATAAACAGAGTCACATATATCTCCTGGGTTTGGCTGAAAAATGCCTCTACTACAGATCTTGGGGCTTTTAAAAAAAAACCGATATGTTTTCAATGTTGAAGGGTTAAAAGAGGACACTCTGGGATCATGTGGAAATCATTAACGTTACAAAGCTCAGAGAAGATAAAAGTTTCCATTTTCTAAAATGTAAATCAAAAACATATTCATTAGTATTGCAAAATAAACATGCAAATCTTTGCCACTTCAAGAGCCTGGCTAAATATGTACAAGGGCAAAACCCAGAAATACATCTGGTCCTCGGTTTAAAAAAAAAAATTGCCTTTTCGGTTTTATCTAAAGAGCTTGTCTGTCTTCCACGGTTAATTTCTTGGAATATAGCAGTTCATAATAAGCATTTGAACCAAATGATGGAATAAACAATGATAAAGTCTGTGTCCTGGTATATGTATATGCTTGCTTGCTTTTCTTTTCTTTTTAACTTTCCCAGTGAGATTATTCTTCTTCCATAGGCCTTCCTACACTCCAAATGTTTATGAAACATCTCATCTGGCATTTCTGCTGGTCTCCAGAGGATAAGATATACGGTTTGTGTATAATTGCTACACACCTTTTTAATCTTGCATTAGCCCAAGGTTCGACTTGTGAGCAGACTATTGGGCAAAGACGTTTGTGCCCAAATTTGGATATGATATTGGGCATGTGAAATGTCTTACATCATAACAATGACAATAAGAGGAAAGGTTGGCAGCACTTGACTCATTCCCTTTACAGTGATTTACTTACTGTCTGGCAATCAGCTCCTCATATGAAGTTAGCTTCTCATAAACAGTTTCAACACAGAGGACTTTAGTGTCAAGATAAGAGGAATCTCATCCATCAGGGCGGAATAACAACCCCAGGCAGCAAGAAAGCAAGACTGCCTTGGCTATTCCGGCAGCATCATAAACCACAGGTCTGGAAGGAACCTTGGAGGTCTTCTGATCAAGGCATTATACCATTCCAGTCAAATAGTTGCCCAATCTACTTCTGAAAACCTCCATTGACGGAGCATTCACAACTCCATTGATTAATTGTTCTCACTCTCAGAAAATTTCTCCTTACTTCTAGGTTGGATCCCTCTTTAACAAGCTTCCACCCATTACTTCTTGTCATCTGGTGCCTTAGAGAATAAGTCAATTGCCTCTTCTTTGTGCCTCCCGCATGAGTCCTGGAAGTCAGTTATTGTGTTCTCCTGTAATACTTCTCTTTGATAGGCTAGACATACCTAGCTCCCTTAACTGTTCAACATATGAGTTAGCCTCCAGATCCTTGACCGGGGAAAAGAGGTGGGGTATAAATCTAAACAAACAAACAAATTTATTTGTTTATTTATTTGTTTAGATTTATACCCCGCCTCATTTCCCCGGTCAAGGGGAACTTCCTTGTTGTTCAAATGTTTCTCTACATCTGAATGTCAGATCAGATTTAGATGATAAGACACTACTTGTTAAGGCCAAAGACCACACTGAATTTTGAACCATCTAGGATAGGGGTGTCAAAGTGGATTTTATGAGGGCCAGATAAGCATTGTAGTTCTCCTCCATGGGCCTGTGGTGGTAGTGGTGGCAGGGAGAGGAGATAGAACAAACGGCAAGGCCCCTGTGCAGCCCATTTTCAACCTCCCCAGCCTCCAGCAGCACTCTGCCAGCCAAAAACAGGTCCCATGAAGGCCTTGCGTGGCCAGTTTTTGACCAGCAGAGTGTTGTTGGAGGCCAGAAGGCCGAAAAGGGCAACGCGGGGGCCTTGCAAGGCCTCCACATGGCCCATTTTGGCTGGCAGAGGCACCACAGGCCAGTCATTTGATATTTCCAGGTTAGCTCTGCGGGCCAGATTTAAGCACCCTGTGGGCTGGATCCACCCCGTGGGCCTTCTAGGGCCTCTAGGATAAGAGGAAGAACTTCCTGACCAAAAGAGCTATTAGTCAGAGGAATGGTAGAAACCAGAGAGCAGTTTCTTTCCTTTCATTTATTTATTATTTCAATTTATATCCCGCCTCTCTTCACCCATTCGGGGAACTCAAGGTGGTGGTTTTGGTGGTTTTCAAAGAAATACTGGATGATCATCTACCAGGACTGGTGTAATGAAGCTTGCAGGGTGCCAGGTATTGGACTTAATGACCTCTTAGGTTTCTTCCAGTTCTACATTTCCATTATTTCTGTTGGAAATAACAAAGAGATTTAGGCAGAAAATAAGATCCATCTTTCCTCAACCTGATAGATGCTAATATAATCTTAGTATGAGAGAACATCGTGTTAATTAGGAATTTTGAGGGTTAATTAAGTTCAGAAAAAGCTATTTTCTGTAAACTTATGAGGAATTCAGAATTACAAATATCTGTGTAAACCCGGGTGGTCTTACAATTTCTCTGAAAACAGCTCCTGGTATTGATGTTCCCCACTAGTTTAGGTTTTGAAAGAGAAAACTATGGAATAGAATCATTCAATGTCTATGCATTTGCACAGACGTGTGAGTATGTATTTGTATATGTGTGTACCCACACACACACAAGCAGCACTTGAGCCATGGCTTATGACAAAAAGCCCACAGAAGACCATATGTGCACACAGTTTTAATTTAATGTAATTTAATCAAGTTATTTTTTTTTATTTTTTTTTAGAAACAGACTGCCCAATCATTTGGGGACTTTTGACATTTCTCCTTCAAATTCCTTGGCAACACCATACCCTCACAATTTACTTCATAAATCCTCATAATCTTTCCCAGGGACTAAATATCTAAGCCTCGTGGAGTATTGAATATGATAGCTTCAAGTATGACAGCCAATAACCCTTTTTGCAAGAGAAAAGGAGGCTAGACAGCTCACATCTTTGGAAAAATTAAAAAGGTGAGGGAAATTTAATAGAAATGTGAAATATTTCTCTTTTGTTCTTCTTTGTGAAGGTAACATCAACGTTTTGAACTGGACCTAGAAATCTACTAACACTCCATGAAACAATCTCAGCAGAAAAAGTTAGATGGTACAGCACATTACAGTAATCTAAGGACAAGATGATAAAGGCATGAGTCACCGTCATAAGAGCTTTCTGTTGAAAGCATCCACAGCTGGTGAAACCACCAAAGCTGGGCAAAGGCTTCCCCAGCCACAGTTTCCATCTGCTGCTCAAACAGGAGCAGCAACTTCAAGAGAACTTCTAGGTCTTCAGCCTGCTCATTCAGGGAAACTACAGTATTTCTCAGTACCTACTGTTGAGCTGAGATGTGGGGGTGGAATGAGAAGGTCATTATTCAAACTGAACTGAAAGTACTCTGAAATAGTTTTTAAGGAAGATTATAGCATCCCATATAGCACTCATGCTGATCAGGATAGAAGTGCGGTTATCTCAAGCTCTGTTAGAATTCAGCTTGCATTGCTAGGGAAATTTTAAGAAATAAGAAATACCTCAAGATCTCCACTGTTTTTCTAATTATATGACTGGACATAATTAGAGCAAATTATTTTCTTACCATTATATTCCTTCCTCCTTTGGAGAACTTGGAACAGTGAAAACCCATCTGAGCTTTTGCATATGATGCCTACAGAGTTTCTAGTGTGATATCGTGATTATATTTTAGAAGAGTATATATCCATTATAAGAAATATTGAAGCCCTTCCCAATATCTAGACACGATTGCTAATTCTTTGTCAAGGAAGCTTTTATATTTTCTACTTCAGCCCATATCTGCTGCATACTTTGCAAATTGCCCAGTGCAACAATGCCTCTATCCTTGTGGCATTGGCTAAGTGAAGGACATTGTTCTTTGTATCCTCTACTGTCTTTTCCATAAGGGGAATTATTGTCAATAAATTTAAGGGGTCAAAATGCTAAACCATTGATTTACCTCCTTCACCCATAAACATAATAAACAATCAAAAGGACACCATACATCTCTGTCTTACTCTTCACTCAATGCTGAACTATTGCCCATGCATTCCATTTATCCTCACACAAGTTCTATCATGTATATAGTTCATATCACACTCAGCAGCCAACCTTTAGCTTCATATGCCTGCAAAATATTCCCTAATTGTAGCCTGTTCAATTTGTCACATGCTTTCCCTAGATCAACAAACATGCAATCAATTTTCTTCCTTACATTCATACATTTCCCAATTATATAATCTGTGAGATCAGAACGATCCTTACTCATTTAGCCTTAGGAAGCGGTGAAGACCTGCATCTTTCTCCAAATATTGGGCTAGGCTAGGGGTTGACCTGTGAAGATGTTTGGTCTGCTGCCTGGCTGGAAAAGTATCTTTGTTTTTAATTGTGTTCTATGAAGCACCCTAGATTGTATGAGATAGGTGGCCATATCAGTCTTATAAATAATTAAACTGTTGAATAATAAATTTTAAAAAATCGGCACAATCCTTACACATACTGCAGTTCCCAAATCTTGGTCATTGTGATGGAAAATGCACTGCAGGAGAAGACAGTGAGATTTTTGGCAACCCAGAATTTTCCCAGTCCAACCCCTCCTAAATTCCATTGAACGTTATCTGGTCCCAACTTACTGTGGAATTTTAGTTGACCAGATTGTTATGCATTGACTTGAATAAATCTATGCTACAACCTAACCAGTGGTCCTGATTCCTTGTGTCTGATAGGGTGGGGGAAGAGATTCAGAGTAAACACATCCTAAAATCTTTTAGGATACCTCTAGTATGTAAGAAAGTTATAGTTTTCATTTGGAAAGATTTCATCCATTAGATGTTAAGCAATAAAGGACTGAACTTGATTGGATATCACTGTCTCATCTCTGGGCTTGGGTCTGACACTCATCTGTCACTTCTTGTATCCTATAATCATAATTCTGCCACTTTTTCAAGCTCAATTAATACATTTAGAGTTTTCCATTGATTCTTGCTATTTTTTTTTCCTTTGGATAGAGGAACAATATTTTTCCAATCCTTGGGGACTAATACAGACTTCACATACATATTAAACAAGTCATACAGCCATTTCATAAGCTGATCACATCCATATTTTAACATTTCTCCAATTGCACCATCTACACTTGCATCCTGTATATCTTCAATATTCTTACAGGACTTGTCACTTCCTTTTCATTATTTTTTCTGGGTCCCTTTATTGCTGCTTTTTGTTTCAGTTCAGCCCATTCATATCATTTATATATATATATAATACATCTTCCAGGATTCTCACTTTTGCTGTATCCCAATTCATATCACTGCTTTATTTTTTAATGCCATTAACTTTGCTGGAGCTTCTTGTTTAGCCCTTAATAGTGATGTCCAACACTGGAAAAAAAAGTAATAAAGTCACTCTGCATTTTCTCTATACCTTTAATCTTAACTGTTCTTTGCTTACTTTGATTGCATTCTTTGCCACTGTTTTTCTCTCTAGACACATCTGAGGTGGAATCTCCAGCTAGAGTTGAGGAAGGAAGGAAAAGACTGGCAACAGAGTTCCCCTTGACCAGGGAAGTGAGGTGGGGTACAAATCTAATAAACAAATAAACAAATAAACAAATAAACAAACATCAGAGTCCTTTCAGGGAAGGAGGGACAGGGGTCAGACCCCCTCTAGAATTCTTCTAGAATTCCTGAAGCCTTTATGTGGCTGTTAACAAGAGAATGTAATTGTTCTGGTGTGATTCTTGTAAATAGGCAGGCAACAGTAAAGAAGAAATTCTGATCAACTCACAGTGTCTCTCTGGTTTCTTATGTTTGACAACATTGTACAATGCCTTTCTCTTATCAGCCAACACTCTTATAAATGGATTTATCCATTGTCATTCCTGTATATGGATTTTTCTCATCCACACCCTCTTTCATATTATTATTTTCATATTTTCCTTTAAAATAACATCACAAACTGCTGTGCCATTCTGTAATTTTCTTTTTACTCTGTTCAAGCATACTTCATATCTTTTGTTTTATTTGTATTCATATGTATTCTCATTTATTCTGTTGGAAGATTAATTTGTCTCGTATACCTATTTATAGAGGTATCATATTTTCTCCTCTTGGAGTCCTTTATATATACTCTCATTTCTTTTACTTCTTTTGTTTTCTTGCTTGTACATTTATTCCCAAATTCCATCCTTGGCATAATGAAAAAATGGTTTGCCTTATATTCAGAACCTTTTATTATATCATTCTTTCATCATAAACCATCAAATCAATCATGTTTTTAGATTAATAGTCATTCCTTTTCCATGTGTATATATGATTAAACTTATGTCTAACCCAGACATTTTTTTAAAAATAGACTTTTTCTAAGCATATATTCACCACATAGTCGCTGTGATTCTGGAAATGAATCACTTTTCAGATCCAATGCATTTATTCATGTCATCTAGATTCATGTCATTTTTCTCTAGATTAAATAAACTTGGAATGTAGCATACTTTTTCACAAATCTTGCTTATTTCTGTCCAATGGCAAGTAACATACAGCTATCACCAAACAGTGGATTTCTACTTTCATACATGTTTACCACAATCTACATGACACCAATTTACTCTTTCTGACATACATTTTAGGCATTTTATTCATAATTAAGCCTACATCTTCACGTGTATGCATTTACTCACATTTACTCATGAATTCTGCCCTATAAAAGAATCAGATTATCTTCATTTAGACCTAGCGGATCCCTCCCCATTCTCTTATTTTAACAGACACACAATCTTCCTGTTTGCATTCCTTCATTCCTTCATTGATATCTTTATGCATTATTGCAGTTACATTTCCGGTCAGAATCTTCATTTGCCAATGTCATCAATTCCATATAGATATTAATATATTATGGAGTATAACTTTCCATGTAGAGCATAACTTTTGAATCTCATTGTTCCCAGCCCAAATCGTACAAATCTACATTCTAATATGCAACCTGTAATCTGCTCATCTTAAATTTCATGCTAACCCTCTGATGCTTAGCCAAAGAAATGTTCCCTTTAGGCAACCAGGCCTTTATCTTCCACTTGAATGAATCTCACTCTCTTCATCCCTTCCTGCAAATAATATCTCTAATTTAAAGCGTATCTGATTGCTATCAGGAACAATTGACAGCCTGCATGCAATCTGTACTGTTAGTGAGCCTGCTGGCATACAGAATAATCCCCATGGCATCTTTAGATTAATCATTAGCAGAAGATGCTAATCTTTCTCAGATAAGATCAGTAAAGTCTACCCTTGTCCAGTAATGCTTCTACGAGGGTCATATGCCTACTTTCCTACTCTTGCCCAGAAATAGATTCCACCATGCTCTGAAAGCATATTTATATTATGATCCCACCAGTGGTAGGATTCAATTTTTTTTTACTACCGGTTCTGTGGGTCTAGCGGGGTGGGTGTGGCTATGCAGTCATGTGACTGGGTGGGCTGCCACACCCCCTGCACCCTGTTTTTTGCCTAGAAAGCTACCCAGAAACCTCCTGGCAGCCAAATAGGGGCATGGGGGGGCACTGCCACACACTCCGTGCCCTGTTTTTGGCCTAGAAAACCTCTCTGAAGCATCCTGGCAGCCAAATAGGGCACGTGGAGACTCCTGGAAGGGGAGCAGC
>JANHGC010002244.1:407519-420779 GCA_027560395.1 Boaedon fuliginosus | reverse complement strand
ATAACATCTGAGTGCTATTGCTATGTTGTAAACCGCCCAGAGTCCTTCGGGAATTGGGCGGTATAAAAATGTAATAATAAATAAAATGTAATAATAAATAAATAAATAAATAAGTTTCAATGGATTGTGCTACTTTTTAAAATAGAGGCTGGTGTATATGCAACTGAAGAGAGCACGTGCTATTGGACAAATTCAAAATACCGATAAATAGAAGTGGTGGTGTCTAGAAGCACATACTGCATTTTGATTTCAAATCAGCACTTACTTGCTCGCAAGGCTGAGCAATTCATGTCTGTTTACAACTGCTGACTTCTTTTCCAGCTCCCAAAGAAGGACATTGATCAGGTAGGAGTTCCTGATGTTAATGGGGACTTCCTCAAACATGTTTTCAAAGGCAATTCCTGCTTTTTTCAACCTGAAAATGAAAAGCACATATATATTTCTCACAGTTACATCAAGAGACAAGCAATATTCTCAGCTTCTCATTGCAGAGATTACACTGCTCCATTCTTCCAATCATGGAGGATAAATTTTTGGAAGACCTGGAAGACAAAGAGCCTGGAGGGAAAACTGATTTATTCCAAGAACCTGTAACATTTTTTTACAGGAAAACAGACCAAATAAACAGACTTGGGTTACAAGTGTGAAGAGTCAAAAAGTAATTATCATATCAAGATCTAGACAACTTTGGGGTTCCTTTTAAGCTTAACTAGGTTAACCCCCCAAAAAGCTGGAGGACAAATTAGAGCCAGTTTGGGGTAGTGGTCAAGACCTTAGGCTAGAAACTGGGAGACTGTGAAGTTTAATTTTGCCTTAGGCCACAGTCCATGGGTCAGTCACTCTCTCTCAGCCCCAAGGAGGAGGCACTGGGAAACCACTTCCAAAAAACTTTGCCAATAAAAATGCAGGGACCAGTCCAGGCAGGAATCAATCAAACATTGAATAGATCACACACACACACACACACACACACACACAGAGTGTGTGGGTATGTGTGTATACACTGTGTTTTCCCCAAAACAAGACCCTGTCTTATAATTTTTTTGCCACCAAAAAAGGCAAAACCAGGTCGTATTTTGGGGGAGTGAGGGGGGAAATGTTGTCCACTGACTCACCTCACTTGCACGCGTCGCCCCGGCCTCTTTTTTGCTATCAAAGGCCTTCAGGAAGTTCTTCATCCGGCAAGGCCAGCAAGGCTTTCCTGAAGGCCTCTGTGGCTGATAAGAATGCTCCGGATTGATCCGGAGCTGTTATGGGCTACAGAGGCCTTCAGGAAAGCCTTGCCGGCTGCAGCAAAAGAAATGGGCTGAGGTGAGTGAGGCCTGGCTGCAACTATCGAAAGGTAGTAGCGCAGCTCCACTGCCCCATCCCCACCCTAGCTTAATTTTTACCCGTGCATCCTGGAGTTGGCGGGGTCTTATTAGGGGCTTGCTTTTTGGGGGGAGGGGGGGATAGGGCTTATATTGGGTGCACATGTAAAAATCAAGCTGGGACTTACTTACTGAGTCGGTCATACTTTGGGGAAAACATGGAGGGGTATAATTTGTGTATGTTATATACATATGCACATTCACAAATTATACCCTCACGCCTTAAAAATTCCACAACAGTGGTGCTGGCTTCATTTCTGAACTCCTTCGGTAAAGAACTCCACTGTTGCCAAATATACGATTGGTTTGCTTCTGTGCAAAAAGTATATCAACCTACACACACACACACACACACACACACACACACAGCTTTTCAGAGCACAAATCTGAACTTGGCCTTTCTCCAGGCAAGTTTGCTATGCCAGTTACTTTTAAATAATTATTTATGCATTAGAGACTGCATGGGGAAAATACTACAACAGTAATTTTTTGGAAGACCTACATGTTTCAAATCAGTATATAAAAAAAACCAGAGGCATAATCCTGGCAGTCGTCCTTTGACAAAAGAATATTGGCTAGATTCATGCAACATTCTAGCCATTAAAGTAACCCATCCTGGCTGGGTTCAATGACATGGTAAACTATAAATTACTGTTTACAAACCATAATGACTGGACATGCTAAATCAAAACCAGGCAACCATATTATGATGTCATCTGTTCTGGGAATTAGATCAATACAGAATGGGATTCTTGGATTTTTAATGTCGGTACACTGCGGAGTACCATTATGGTCCTTTATTGTTTTTTTTAATACCATGTTTTCATTTATAATTTAAACCTATAGGTGAGTTTTAAAGGCTTCCACACGTCTGTTCTTTGTAGCCACAATCAAATTAAAAATAAAAACCTGGCACTCAAATCCTATGGATGGGTGGGGGCAGGAGAGTATTTAAGTTGTTCTCAGCCCTCTCGAAGAACTATTTGCACTACACCCACATATACGCACAGAAATGTGGGTACTGAAAAGTCCTACTGGGCATCTAGTTGCACAATTCTAACTTCTAAGTTCTTCTCTCCCACTGGGGAAGAGCAGGGAGACCTTTCTCTTAAAGCAGTCTTCTCCAAACTGAAGACCTCCAGAAGTGTTTTAGTCACTTCGGCTTGTGAAAATGCTGTTAATAGAATCAGCAGCCATATGGACTAGAATTTCTAGAAATTGAATCATACTTGGAGAAGTTGAGCCTGAGATGTAGACAATGACTATGCAATATTAAGGACAAATTGGCCCATTACACCCGTGATGGCGAACCTATGGCATGGGTGCCAGGTGGCACGCAGAGCCCTCTCAGTGGGCACGGGCACCATCATCAGCTGATTTTCTGTTTCTAGCTGTCTTCATGGGCACCAGAGCGCTGAAAAACAGCCCAAAAAATGGCCCAAAACAGGCTGTTTTCAAGCCATGTTCAGGCTGTTTTTGCGCCCAAAACAGCCCCCAAAATGTCCTGAAAATAGTCAAAGATGTGCTGAAAGATGCCCAAAATACAGGCCGTTTTGGGGCCATTTTCAGGCCAAAACCACCCCAAAAAACGGTCTGAAAATGCCCCCCCAAACAGCCAAAAAACAGGCATGTAGACACCGGCCAGCTGGTCTTCGGTTTTCTGGCGTTCTAAAGTTCTCTTTAATTATTTGATACTTGTGGATATAAAACACAGGAAGAGATGGAGAATGTCTCCCACTAATCTTGTCCCTTAGACACAGGTGTGTGTGTGCTATGATTAACATCAACCTGAATGCAAGGAAGGCTGGTTTAACTAAACGCATTCTTAGAAGCTTTTCACATCCTTATTGCCCATAGTATCATATATTATTTTTTCAGAAGGAAACTCCAGAGTCCATTGTGGTTCCAAATGAACACACAGCTATTGGCTACTTTTTTACAAGAATGTGACTCTTAACCACAAGTACTGGCCCTCAAGTCTTGACTTTATGCAGACTGCCAAGTGTCATTGTAGATGTTGTAGGCCACAATGTGGGCAAACGGTTGGCAACATCTGGGCACCATACTGAAAATTAACCCATCTAGGTGGCACTTTGACATACAAAACTTAAATAATAATAGTTATTTTCCTAACGTTAAAAGAAATGCAAACTTGCATCTGTAAATCTAATGAAATGTCAGTATTCTTCACCTTCTTTTGGAGGGTGAGACACTAAGAGCTCGTGAAATTTTGAGTCAGGATGCCACTGTCTTATTAACACTGTTTCCCTCCAGTATTCTCACAGACCACACCAATGATCCATGGTTCAAAGACTGGGCTAAAGCATCTACTGTATACTGAATACCTGTGAATATCTGGCTTGTATGTTACATACATTTACCCATTTTCTAACACAATTCATTTCTATTCTACCTTATTCATAGAAACAAAGACTTATTCTCTACAATTGCTTAGATTAACCCTCAACTGCTTTCTTGTTAGCAATTTCATCCTAATCAGGAATCAGGACTTTTATATACTTTCATCTGCCATGACCTTATACGGTACACTGCAAGTTATTTTTAAAGGAGTAAGACTTCAAATGGCGTGTCACATAGCATAGGAGATCCTGAATTGAAGATCTGCTTAAATCAACAAGCAGGCTTTGGGGTGATGATCTAAGGCAGCTTTGTCCAGCTGGTAGACAATAGATATACCTCATCTGAATTCTCAGAATTGCCAATTGCTATAGTGAATCACAATGCAAAATTGCTCATAGATCTTGAGGACAGGACAATCCTTGGGGGTTGTTTTGGGCCAAGATCCTTTTAAACAATGAGGATCTGTCAGATTGTGTAGTTTTAAAACATTTATTCTTATACTAAATATATTCAATGTTTTCTGGGTCCCCTGGATCTCCTCTGTTCTTATACTTGAGTCATGAAAATGATCAATCTATATAATAAGGTGCCCTTGGTTGACTGGAGATTATCAGAGGAGAAACAGTGCTTTGGGCTCAAGCAATTTAGGGGAAAAAAAAATGCCATCATTGCTCTGGACTAGAGTTCAACTCAATTTTGTTAATGTTCATGTCAAAAGCTATGTCATGGCAAATCAAGATGAAACACACTTTAAAAGACATTCATAGAAAATCCCACTGGTTCTGATACAACAGATTTACAGAGCCATGGGTCTAAAACACATTTTAAAAGGTCAATCAATATTTGCCCCAAACGTAGCTTTAAGGTACTTTTGTTCTGCAACTAGAACAAGTGTGGCAATTCTTGTCATTTAAAAGATACTTCTTTTTTGCTCTGGTACCCACATAAACAATTTGCTGAAATTGGAAGGCAATTCCTTCATTTTGAAGACTACATAAGAGATAAGGCTATAGAACAGTGGTTTCAGTATTTTCAAAATAGGAGACTTTACACACCAGCTAAGCATGTTATTGCTCGTTTGAGGTATTATGCTAACTTGGTCATGGTGTTTTTCAAAATAGGGTTTACAAGTTAATTCAGAGGTGCATTGCCTCAAGTAAAAGCATACAGCCTTTACAGATCTCTAAAACATGTTCTAAAATTGTAACCAATAATGTGATATAAACAGGAAACATTAAGCTAAGGAGTAATTGTATTATAAATTCAAGTCTCAACTCCCAATGACTTCAAGGTATCATTTCATGCAGTTACACAGTAGTAACTTGTGAGCAGCATGGTGGCCTAGAGGTGGAGCTTTTGCCTCACAATCAGGTAATGTGAGTTCAATCCTAGGTGGTGGCAGATATTTCTCTCTCTGGGTGCAAAGAGAAAATATCTGCTGTGAGCTCTGCATAGGCGTCAGGAAGGGCATCCAGCAAGTAAACACTCAGCTCCATTCAGTTGCCTCAATTCCATCCTGATGCAAGGGATTACAGCGTCATTAATAGGAAAAAAAAATAAAGTAGTAATTTGTTTTCACTTTCTTATTTCGCACTCCTAAACATTTCCTGAAACTCTATCATCCCACTATTAACTACGTATGACTTGCCTACCTTCTGAAGAAGTCCAAACAAAACTAGGCTGATGCTACTACCATACAATACTACTACATACATTTAATTTTAATAAAAAGATAAAACAAAATCAAAGAGCCAGTTTGGTGTGGTGATGAAGACACTGGGCTACAAACCAAGAGACTGTGAATTCCTTTCCTATCTTAGGAATGAAGCCATCTGGGTGATCTTGGGCCAATCAGTCTGTCTCAGCCCTAGGCAAATAGCAAACAAACCATTTCTAAAAATTTGAAGATATCAAGAAAACTGCAGGGACTAGTCCAGGATGTTGCCAAGAATCCTGATTCAAAAAGCACAAAAAACTAAAGCTCACAAAATAAATGAGATGTGTCGATTTAGTGGAGTTAGCCCATAGAAAACTTTTTAAGAAAACGATTGTCACCTTCAGACCAGATCAGGTTCTAAACCTCTTCTTTAGTGTGATGTGTGACCCCAGACTATTGTTGTTGTATTCAATAATTTTAAGCACATTGTGCAAATTAGGCCATAGATACTCAAGGTTGCAATCTAGATTGTGGTCTTCAAGCTCCTACCTATGTAGGCCTTGTTAGTTAGAATAGGGACCAATTATACGCAAGGGAATACTCAGAAGTAAAACAGCTCCTTTTAGGATTAATGGGAAAGCCATGGAATATGAGATTACTGTATCGAGATTATATGAAAAGATGGAAAGATCTGACACTATCCAGAATGGAGGACTTGACAGCTTTTCTTAAAAAGGATAAATAGACTTCACTGATTACAGAAAAAATATTACCTACGTTTACTGATGACTAGAAGCCTCTTGAGTACTTTTTTGCATCGAAAAAATATGAAAAAAAAATGAACTTGTGAATTATGGTTTTGATAATTAGACAGGATAAATTATAAAAAGAAGAAGAATATGATAAAGCTTGGAGGGGGGCTGTTAAAATAAATTTGTACTTAAATTTGTACTTGAACTGCTGTGAAGAATATCAGAAGGCACTTTATAGCTAAAAGTTTTAATTACACACACACACACACACACAGAGTAAAACAGCTAAAATCAGGATTCTTGATCTTCACATTTTTACGTGAAGAATTGAAGTCTTACATTTCACGTCTGTTCTGCTCAATTTCATTTGCCCTAAGCGCTTGTCCTCTCTCTGGAATGATAAGCGTAACCAATCTTTCCTTGGTGAAGCGAATTTTGCTTCTTTATCCTATCAAGTTGCGAAGGCTCTCAATACTTGCAGCTACTGGGAAAGTACATGTATCATACCTATGTAGGTTTTACAGAGTTTCACTGCAAATGATTTGACTATTTTATGCCTCTGGTCCATCTGCCACCCACACCCAGAATTGCCTCTTGCACTTACGCTTCTGGAGAAAAATCCTTCTCTTTGCAAACATCCATCAATTTAGGTGTCAGACGATATGCTTTTAGGGAGAGATAGCCCTGACCGGTTTTTATAGGATCTGAGAGAAAACAAAAGGAAAACAATGACATTTCATCTGAGCGATTCGTATTGGGCAATTTTTCGTACGTCTTTTAATTATCAGGGAAAAAAATGTCAGTATTGTTTTGATCCGTCTATGAAACCACCATTTGTGGAGTAAAGAAACACAAACTGCATGTATTAGTAGTAGTAGTATTAAAAATATATATTTTTTATGGCTGAATATCAAAATATTATGCAATGATGAAAACAGATTCCCTCTAAAAGAAAATCTTAATTATTTAATTTCAAAATAAGATACAATAGTGAAAATAGATGCTCTCTAAAAAAATCTTAGTGATTTAATTCCGTTTCTATATAGAGATCAGTAACAAATTCATTAGTTATTTAGAATGGAACAAACAGCTTAGCCAACTGGGGAATTCTAGGGGTTGAAATCCATATATCTTAAAAAGTTATCAAGAGTAGGAAACCCTGGTCCAGAATTCTATCCCCATAGACCACAAAAAGGATGAGGAGCATCATGGCCCGCACAGTTAGGATGCCGATTGACAGCCAACGTTCAAGACCCAAGTGCTGTCATGGGATGGGGTAAACTCCTGTCCTCTGCTCCAGCTGGGGACATGAAAGGAGCCCCCGACTGGTCGTCCTCCAGGCAATGAGATGTCACCTGCTAATCCTTTCAACCCAGAAGTGCCTCGGTTCTTCCAACATGAGGGCAATGCAACAAAAAGTTTAGGAGATAACGGAGAAACAAGCATGTATTGGGGAAGACAATTCCACAGAATGGGGGGGGGGGGGCATTAAAATTTAGCTTCTTAAAATTCCTGCCCCCCGCTTTAGCCTGGGGTTGAATGGTGCCCTATTTTTCCGTGTATAAGATGCTACTTTTTTCTTTAAAATGTTTACTTGAAAATGGAGCCTCTGTCTTATATGCTGCTCTATCATTCCTGTATTTCCTATCTATTGTTCCTGTGATGCATTTCCTGTTCTTGTTGTATTACTTACTCTAACAAGATGGTTTCGGCACACTGATGGCTGGTAGTGTGCTTACCATAAGAAGCTACATGAAACATGGGGGCGTCTTATACATGAAAAAATACGGTAAATATTGGAATCAGATAAATAATCAGTTTCACAAACTGTAAAGGCAGAAGAAGCAAAACTGATTTGCTTCTGAAAGGCTTCTTGTTCCTATTCTTATTTTTGAAATGAAAAAAAGAGACAAAGAAAACTCTTTATCGTCAAAACTTGCCCATTTTGCTGCTCTATTTCATAGGTGCAATCTTAAACTGCTGGAAAACCACATGCAGTCCCATAGTTACCCCTTTCTGGACTAGAGTTTCAAAACGTGACAGCCAATATTTTAAATAGTTCCAGAAACAAATTGGGAATGGGAAAAAAGAAAGCGGGAATCAAATTTCTAAAATAATACTAGAAAAATGAGTTTTACGAATTGTTATTTTAGTTTTTTTTAATCTTCCCCAATGCAAATAAGCCAGACTCAGGGTCCACACACTTATCAACAGCACTACCTCTTACCACATTTAAAACTCAAGGGAGCTACATGTTGCAGCACAGTATGCAGACTCAGTATTTTTTTAAAAAAACGCATTTATGTTTTTATGTAAATGTTTCCAGTTGGCTTGATTTTTCAATGTGTCCATACAGTACTTAACATATTGATGAGCATGTAAAGATGGAAAAAATATGAATTTTAAAAATAAAAACTATGTAGTCTCTAGGACAAAGGCGCTTAACGTCTGTGGTGAGATAACAGCTGAGGTAGACTTGCCAAACAGTAATTAAAAAAAAAATCAAACAAAAATATATTTATGCTAGTTGTCTAAAACCAAACCCAGCAAAAAAAAAAAAAAACAACACCTTTAGCGATCAGTGATAAAATGAAAACCCAAGTACAGTAAAACAAGTGGAAAATTCATCAGGACCTGATGATGCAATATTTCCAGCCAGAATAAGTATATACTTTAACAACTTGTTCTTTACTGTAATCCAATTGTTAACATACTGAAACAATTTAGGGGCAGCTTGTAAGATTGATCACATTCATTAGTATTTTTTCTGACAGACACTCAGGACGTTACATTTACTTCTCAGCTGGAAACTATATGTGAGCTTGCCAGATATGGCAAAACTGTGAGTGTTCAGGGAGGGGACGGCTATAAAGCTGTTAAATTGCCTACGGTTCTGATACAGCGCAGAACATCTGGTCTGGAGAGCTTAGGAAACGCCGTTAGAAAAAAAGAAATCAGCAGAAAAGAGGATGGGAGGGGTAAATCTTCGTGCAACGAAACAGTCCAGGTTTTGTATGCTTCTATCAGATGCATAAAAATTGGGAAGGGGGGGTGGGGAGAAGAGAAATTCTTGGCAATCTGCTTTATGATTGGTCAGTCCTAGGCTGAGCCAGACGTTCCAGCAAGCTGGGCTTGTTAAGACATCTGGTGTAGTTCCACTAGCCCCTTCCATGAGGGATGGGAATTGGGAGGAATAAAAATGAAGCAGCTCCTCTGGCATTCCAAAACATACACATCAGGGCTCTGATAGCAAGAAAAATAAACAAAAAGAAGGAAACTCTGTCTAGACTTTGCTGCTGCTGAGGCTGCTGCAGACACAGAGTTGGTATTTACTTGCCAAAGGTCTGCCAAGGCAGCTCTTGAGGCAGGGAGTTCATAGGCGATGTATATAATAATATTGAGGAATTGGGGTGTTGGTGGCGGTGGTGGTGATGGAAGGAATAATACAGAAAGCCACACATGCTAACCGTAAATGAGAACGACAGATTCCTCTATGGCGTGCTGGTAACTGAACTGGGAATCCAGGAGAGCACGGGTAACAAAGGAGCCGTAGTACGTGGACTGATACCAGCCGACATGGAGATGGTCAATATTGACGTGGCGAAGACTACGCATCATTTCCATTTGATATTGAACTGGAGAGAGAGAAAAAGAGAGGGACAATAAGCATTTTGTAGGATACGTTTGCATCTGAATCTCAGCTGTTTCTGAAGGATGCCCTAGTGAAACAAGGCTGGGAGAATCTGCTGTCCTATTTGGACCTGAGGAATCTCTTGAGCTTGCAAAGCTCACAGACACAAAGCAGAGACCTTCTAACCATTCTTGAATTCTCTGAAGCCAAAACCTTTCCAGATTTTCAAGTGGTTCCCAGAATGCTTACAGGCTTAATTCTGAGAGATAACCACAATGGTTGCTAGTTTTAAAACTTAAAAAGGAGGGATTAGTGAAGCAGGCAAAACTTTGCCTACAGGAGGTTCCAAGTTCTCTGGTATGTTCAGGTAAAGGCAGCAGGTAAAGAGAAACAATGTCTACTTGTTTCAGGAAAGTCCACTGCCAGAGTTGATGGGAAGATTATCCAACCTTTGAATAAGGCATTTTACTCCAATTGCCTGAAGAACTGGAAGGTTAGGCTGCTCCATTCATTCAACTCTTCAAACATCACTTTTTCACAAGTACTATTACCAAGCTAAATATTTCCCATTCTGCATCTGTACATCTGTTATTTCTCAGTGAACCTAGTAACTCTTTCTCTTAAATACCGTATCAATTATCTAAACTATCAAGACTGGTTAGGATTGCCTTGAGTGTAATTTCAATCTTCGAAGGCATTTTTCTCGTCCAATTATGTGTCATCCAGAAATCTAATAAATATCCCCTTCATCTTTTCATTCAAATCTCTTGCAAAAAGTTGAACAGGACAAGAACAAGAATTGAATAATTTGTTTTAGTTTGAACTATTTGTACTGACTCTTTGGATATAAACATGATTTTAAATCCAGCTAAGTAACTATTAATTTCTCATGCCATCCAACCGTGTAGCTAGCTTGCTAATCAGAATGCTACAATGTACTTTTGTCAATTGTTTTGTTTTGTTTTCAAAATGGTTACAGATCAATTGCTTTATAGTCTCTCTCGAATTTCTTAAACATTGATGCCAAAATGACTGATCAATAATTATCTGGATTCTTTATCCTCCCCACTGTTGATTTTTAACAAACATAATATCCTCTTCTCCAGTAATAAGGGACTTGCCTTGTTCTCCAGGATTTCACGAAATTAATATGTAAGAATTTGGCCAGATGTTTGACTATACACAACTTCACTTTGCCTTAAAATCACAAAGTCTAATATCCTATGACAGTGATGGCGAACCTTTTCGGCACCGAGTGCCCAAATGGGAACGCACGGGCATATGTGCATGCCGGAGCGTTGGAAAACCGAAGATCATCGGGTGTGCACAACCCTGTTTTTGGGGCCGTTTTCAGGCCATTTCTGGGCCGTTTTCCATGCCAAAAATGGCCTGAAAGCCGCCCGTAAAATGACCTGGAAAATAGCTTGTTTTGGGGGTGTTTTCAGGCCATTTTCCAGCACTCCAGTGCCCGCGAAGACCAGCTGACCGGCACGCATATGACCATTTCCTGGGACATTTTCAGGCAGTTTTCCAGGGCCTTTTTTCAGACCAAAAGCGGCCTTTCTGGAAAACAGCCTGTTTCTTGGCCATTTTCCGGCTGGTTTTGGGCTGTTTTCCGGGCTAAAACGTGCATGCCAGAAACCAGAAGAGCAGCTGGCGATAGTGTGCGTGCCCACTGAGAGGACTCTGCGCGCCACGTCTGGCATGCGTGCCATAGGTTCGCCATCACGGTCCTATGACATGCTCCCAGTGTCCCTACTATATTGATAACATTTTTTTCCTTGTGTGTGTGTGTTTGTGTGTATGTGTGTGTTTGTGTGTAACCTTTTTTTTAGACTGCTTAAATTTGACTTAATTTTTTTCTTTTGGTGTCAAATATAACTGATCTTCCTGTGTTGTTCTGCACTCTCTGAAACTGTTCACAGAAAATTGTGAACAAGACATATCAACAATTTTGTGAAAGGACTATGCTTAGAAAAATTTGACTCTCAAAGATGTTGGGAGTCCCTCATCACTACAATTCCATGTCCCTCTTAGCAATTTACAATATAAAATTGTAAGATATAGCAAGGTTCTGTAAAATATAATCCACGTTTTCACTGTTTTCATCCTTCCTCATTATTTTGCAGTTGTTTTTAGCCTAGCCCAATCTGGTCTAGTTCCTCCAGAAAAGAAAAGAAAAAAAAGATTAATTTCTATATTTCCCCAAGACAAGGTTTATCTCTTGGTCTTTGCAACAGCAGGGCCCCAGATCTGCTCATATGGCTTTAAATTAGTCTTTCCCAACCACCGTTAATAAAACAACTATTTAGGAAATCGTATTTGGATACCGCTACTGATTGCAATTATAATTCCTTCCAAAGTGAAATTGTGCTAAAATGACCTCTATTATTGCCCATGCTTACTGCCCATTTCTATTCAATCACACTACTGTAATGCAGATAATGTGTAATTATTTTTAGCATGCTTTTTGAACTGAACAAAAGAATCTTGATGTATCGTAGAAAATGCCTATTTAGTTTGGCCTCCCGTGTCCTAGATTGGCCAGCAAGATGCATCTGGTAGTTTGCTACTTATTACAAGAGTTGTTCATACAAATATATTACCTAAATACATCTTACAATAAACCTGTATGATAGCACTGTATTAAACTTTTATATTCTTTGGGGGAAGAAAGAGGATTGCAGTTTCAAAATAGGATTTTCATTTCAAAACAATCCCTGAATTTATCTTTAAAAGACTGAAATAATGTGAAGAAGTAACAAGAAATGTTCTGCATGATACTGAATACGGAAAAGGATACAAGGGATGCTTGGTGCTCTCTGAGCTTGCTTGTTTTCTTGCAGGTATTTCATTACCCACCGGCACTGATGATGTTACCTAGTTTGGGTAATGAAACGTCTGCAACCAAGCTCAGAGAGCACCAGGGAGCCCTCATTTCAACCCTGAGCTACAAATATTCTCCTTCACTGGAAAAGGATTTCAATCTGTAACCATTCCCCCAATGCTATATTTCTACTTTTTATCCAATCTGGATACTGACTTAAAATTCAGGATAGTTTGTAAGTAACTTGATCCATGTTCTATAGCAGGAGTGTCAAAACTCTAGACCCACGGGCCGAATCCGGCCTGTTGGGTGCTTAGATCTGGCCTGTGGGGCCGCCCTGAAAACAGCGAAGGACCGGTCCGCTGTGTCTCTGCTAGGAAAAATGGCGCCCAGGAGGACTGCATGCAACCCCTCCCCCCAAGTTCCATTTCGTTGGTAGAGGGCTGCAGACCAAAAACAGAGCCTGAGAAGACCACCTGCGGCCCTCCTAAGCTCCGCTTTCTCTGGCAGAAGGTTGCAGGAGGCCGTCGCGGCCAAAACAGAGCTTGGGAGCCTGTTTTCGCTGGCAGAGCACTCAGGCCACCACAGGCACACCTCCCTCCCCCGACACAAGTGATGTCAAACTGGCCATGCCCACCATGGCCACATCCACCCCACAAGGT
>JANHGC010002244.1:387982-398460 GCA_027560395.1 Boaedon fuliginosus | reverse complement strand
AAGAGTGTTAGGGCTCTCATAATCAGTGATAGTATTCTGCCAATTGAAAGATCAAAATGCAGAAGGAAGAAATCTAACTACCCACCTACCTATATCTTGGCCTTGTAGCATGTAGACATAGCATCTAGAACAAGGGTGTCAAACACGATTTCACTGAGGGCTGCATCAGGGTTGTGTTTGACTTTGGGGGGACCGGGGTGGGCATGGCCAGCTCAACATCACTTGTGTGGGGGTGTCTGTGGTGGCCCAAGCACTCTGCCAGTGAAAAGGGGCTCCCAAGTTCCATTTTCGGCTGTGACAGCCTCCTGCAACCCTCTGCCAGCGAAAACAGAGCTCCGTTTTCACTGGCAGAGGCACCATGGACCAATCCTTAGCTGTTTCCAGGTCAGCCCTGCAGTGCAGATCTAAGCACCCCACGGGCCAGATTTGGCCCACGGCCTTTGAGTTTGATACCACTGATCAACAGAATTCAGCTCCTCTTCCATGTGGGTGCAAAGTCTTCATGGAGTTTTTCCTCCATGTTATTTTTTTAACTCCCATCAATAGTGAAGTTAGTCTCGTTGTCTACAAGAAGCTGCACATTTCTCCCTATGGGGAGGGTGCATTAGGATCGACTTGCAGTCTAGCAAGGAGGTTACATTCATAAGTATAATCTATAAACTCACACAACTTGAATTTTCAGAATTGTTTATGTTAGGAGAGAACTATAATCCTTGCTTTCAGATTAATTTTAAGAAAGGACTAAAATAAATTTAAAAAGCCAACTCACATATCCATTTGCCTATGATATAATTTTATCCTTGATATTAAAAACTAAGATGATTTTTTTTAATGAAAACTAAATCCTCAGAATCAGACAGGTAGGAAAGGGTTCAAGGTCGTTTTACATTCACATGAGATTTACAAGACATCAATATAATATTTCTTTTTCATTTTCTGTCTAAAACACAAACACACACCACACCAAAAAGATATCAAATTCTCAGTTCCTGAACAAGATAATATCTGAGGTGATTCCTTGATCCACTTCCTATTAATATAACCAAACTACCGGTATCTAATTTTAAGATTTTTTTTCTTGTTGTGTACCATGTCCAAATCCCTCTTAAAACCTCAAATGGAATCATACACACACTTTCTCTGGTATGCCTTTTAGACACAAACAGGTTTCAGTTTTGTAAAATTATCTGCTATTTCCCCTTGAGTCAAATCAAGGGCTACCAGTCTACTTTTTCCTAGCACATTCTTCTCAAGAGACTACAAGACAAGCCACCATTTTTCAGAACTCTGGCATATTGGCTTTCTCAGTAATAAATTAGGCATCGTTAGCAATTCAGCTACTTTTACTTCTTTTGTTCTTTATTAAGTTGGATCAATGCCATCTGGTTCTACTGATTTATGACTGCTTACCTTCATTTTCACCTGTAAGGCCTCCTATATCAACCAGTCGGGATACCTGAACTTCTGCTTATATTCCTAGAAAAACAACCCAGGAAACCACCCAGGGATGGAATCCAATTATGGCTGATTACCTCAAGAGCCATTCCTTCCCAGTTTCAATTTCACCAGGTGCAATGAGAAGACCAAAAGACTCTTTAAAGCCTGCCTCCCAAACAAAGAACATTGACTTGATGCTGATATAAATTGCCCCCAAATAAATTTGGCATAAATAGAACCCTGTAATAGAGGAATGAAAATCTGTGCATGTTTAATCTGGGCCTAAGGAAAATGTAATGTAATTTGCAATACTGTCAGCAGTAAAACATATGATCTCTTTCTTACCACTACTTCTTTTTCAACCCCTATATCTGGTGTGTTTATTTTTTGGAAACAGAAGTATTACTTGTGATTCAGAGACCTCTTCCCCCAATAGCCCTGCACCAAATAAGGCCTGAGGTGTTCCCCAAAGTCTTCCCCTCCTAAGCTCAAAAAGGACAAGAAGGAAAAAAACGATGTTTCCTTAGACCCTGCTTGCCACTCAGTGATGGCATGAAGGAAGACCGTCCCTTTCTTTGTATGACAAAAGAAGTCTGGAAGCAATTGCCCCTTTCTTATCTCAGGGCTGTCTTTCTTGATTCAGAAGACATGGTCTTCCCAACCTCTGAATGACAATTGACTAGGGTATGATAGAGAAGAGGGCCATGGAAAAAGGCAAGGACTTTTCTTTATAGCAATGTCATGGCATCACTGACAGAGGGAGGTGCAAAGGACACCTAGCTGTTGGCATGCTGACCTCCCTCAAGTCCCATTGTTTTCGAACCAGACTGTAGGAGGTGATCAGGCTGAGCCTGGTGGAGGGATCAAATGTGTTATCAGCCTCAAGTCCCATCATGCCCACAAGAGATCTAAGTCCAGCCCACCTTGACTCCTATTGACTCTTATCCACCACCAATTTGCTTTGACTGTTAATAGTTATTCTTGTGCAGTTTAAGCTGTTGCAATAAACTTATATATTCATTTGAACTGCCTGGACTCCTGATTTCCTGCATTTAATACAGATGTCTCAAAGCTCCACAGATCAGTATCTTTTCTCTGCCACTTTTAACCAAGGAGCCTTTAGGGCTGCTTGTCACCCATCAAATGTGTATAACTGCCAAAGAAAAGCACCTGCTGCCATTATTTCTTACATTTTAAAAATATTTTTTGAGTACATCAAGGCCTACCACAGGACCCATTTAAAAGGTTATTAGCATCTGACACAAGTCTCTTTTCGAAGCAGTAGTTTTATTTAATAATCCGAGGGAATAGAATTTAACAACCCAGGATGTAGAATCCAGTAGGCCTGGGGAATATCAAAGTGGAGAAGCTAGTAAGTTCCACTTTATTGTGGCATACTGCTTTTCAAAACTGAGGGGGTGGCCTTATCATTCTCCTCTTCCATTAACATTTAAATGTGCCCACAGAAATCAGAAGCAGCTAATTCTTTACTCAATGTGGTATCCAAGGCATTAAATTTAATAAAATGACCCCAATAAAAGTTAATCAGAAGTGTTTAAATGTATCGGCAATAAAACAAATTTTATGGCTAGCAGAGTCAGTTATCTTCTGTGACAAATTAACTGAGCACTCAAAATGAGATGCATCAGTACCATTTTAGTAATGAAAAATGAATGCGAGTCAAACATAACAGAAGGGACCAACTCATTACTTCCCAAATAGAAACCTCATTTGGACAGGGAAGGTATTTGTCTATTTTGATGGTCTTTCAGGGCTTAGAGGTCTGCTTAATTCTCCCAGGGAATGCCACTTTGCCCCTGAATCAGGAATAATAATAACATGCTTTCTCTTCCCAAATCCAAGTTTCAATCATATGCTGTTGCAAGACTTTTCATAGATTTGGAAGGCCAGCCCCAGTCTTTGGGAGATCATCATCCTTTGCTCCAAGTAGAACAGAAACTAGAAAAATAGTAGTGAAAAAAAGTCCACGTCTCTCCAGCATCAAAGAAAAGACCAGACTCTGCCAAATTTGGCCACGAACTTCCTAAGTTCTTTGAATGTTTCAAAAATCCAGAAACTAACCTATGTATGCAATTTTTCCATTCTAGCGCTGATTCCAACTCAGTTCTAGTGCTACATCTGGTCTCACTTTTTTTCATTCTAACATGTGTCATTTGTGCCAGTCTCTGGCACAAATGGCATTTAGAAAAGGATTTTCCCTGGCAAGTTAACTACATATCACATTGTGCTAAGAACAGATCGTAAGAAAACAACCACACAGCCCCAAATGAAAAACTAGTCACTTTGAATGCACAACCTGATGATTATCCTTGTCAGCCTGATCTACAACGCTGCATGACAAGAAACAAAAGACAACTCATTTCAGGAAGAATGGTCAAATTAAACGATTTAATCCAAATATTAACCCATGTTCTCAAGAAGTTTAAGAAACTTTCCATTAATTTCTCCTTACTCTAGTCCTGAATGTTTATAGCAATTCCAAATTAAAAGTTAAAATTTAATTGTGAATAGACTACACACTCCAACTGCAACGTGACAATGTTCCCCTTTGCTCAACCTAGATTAGAAACTCAAGCAAAAGATTTGTTATGCCATTTATTTTTAAAATATTGGGGAAAACAAAGATTAGTTATTACTCTGATTGAATTGTTCCAGTATATATAGCACCTCCCAAATTAGAACACAGGCAATATCAGAGGCACATAAGAAGAGAAAAGGCGAGAGCAAATCTTGTCTATTTCACAAGATTATTATTTTTCCATAATATCAACCATGTGCTCAAATGCATTCCTTATTAGGAGATTATTTGCACCTTACATCATCAAAGGTACCCACTATAATGCAATTTTATGGCAGGGCTCCTGTCAGTAAACTGTACTTGGGAAGTCTATTGCTAAAGCTAAGTTTTAGATGCTCTTCATAGGCATTCTCACATTAGACATGTTGAAGAAGTCCATCTTTATAATAACAAAGCATGCATGACTTCCTTGATTAGCACACTCTAGAAATACCTGGGTAAACATACCTGGAACATAGCGTGTACCTGTCTATTCAGTAGCAAAGCTGGTCCTAGGACAGAATCAAGAAAAAGGGTTCTCTCCATACTTATTCTTAAAGCAAAACATGTGTTAATTAGTCTGTACATGCTGGCTTCACTGAGAAGATCCATATACTTTTAAAAGTGGCTCAGATAAATAAATGAAGAACAGGTCTATCAAGAGTTGTTTCTTTTGAGGACTCGCATCAGGTTGGAATCAGCGTATTTCTAAATGCCAAGTGTAGGGGATCAACAGTATGAGAGGGGTATGTCTGTTTCCTGCTTGCAAGCACCCAGAGATAATCTGGTTTGCCAGATTGCAAGAAACAAAATGCTGGAAAAGATGGAGCATGGACTGACCAGCTGTTGTTAACCTCCCACTCCCTATCTTCCAGAAATAAATGGGAGTGTGCCTTTGAAGTTGCATGTACCACCTACAACACGGGTGTCAAATTCATGGCATCATTTGCGGTCACATGATGTATCACAACGTCTTTCTCCTTCACAGAACTGGGGTGAGCATATCCTGCACGTGACGCATCTGGCCAGCAGGCCACCAGTTTGACACCCCTGACCTACAACCACCAAACTTTTTTTACAAGAAAATCAATACCCAAACCAATCTGCAACCTGTATAAAGCCTATATTCTTGATGTTGATTAATTATAATTCTCAGCAACCTTATCAAGTCACTTGAGGAATACTGCAAGATTGTCTATGTCTCTCAAGCCAATGTCATCAAGGGTTTTAAAGGGAATACTAGCATCTTGAATTACACCTGGAAGCCGAATGGTAACCAGTGCAGCTCATTAAACACCTGGACATGTGCACATACTGAAACAAGCCCCTCACTGCCCACAGTACTAAATTCCAGACCAGTTGTTCCTTCCAAGGATTGTCTTCAAAGGAAGTCCACGTAGAGCACAGAGCATAATACAATAATCCAACCACAAGATGATAAAGGCTTGAATAACTATCCAAAAAGCCCTCCAGTCAAGGAACTGGTACAATTCATGCATCAGATGTACACATGCACAGACTGTCTTGGCCACTGCTGTCACTTGCTCTTCCAGCATAAGCTGTGAGGTCCAGGAGGATGCCCAGATTGCACACCAGACTTGAATACAAAAGTACAATCCCACTAAGGACTAAATATAGAATATCCCTCAACCAGTGCAGTAAACAAACAAGCAAAGCCATTTGGTCTTCTCAGGATTAGGCCTAAATCTATTCTTCCCCATCCAGGCCTACAAAAGCCTCCAGGTCAAGCCTTCGAGTGTCACATGGCCGACCCAGAATCAACCAAGAGTAAGTGTGCACCATCATCATCATAATACCAGACCCAAACTGACAAATGTTTTCACCCAGCAGTTTCATGTGGATTCGAGGGCAGAAAGCTGAGCTCTGTGGCACCCCACAAGTGAAGTGGTAATTTTGCAATATAAAAAGAGCTTTGAATTCAAATGGGCAAGCCACTAACCTACTAAGGTACACATGTCACCCATGAGCAGGAAATAACAAGAACTTCTAGTATAGGTAGAAATGTGCAAAAAAACATTGCATCTTTTCAACCTCGATGCCAGAGATGTGGAAAACTTTCCAGGATGAAAGCTGAAGTTGCCTTTTGAACAGTAGTATGTATGGAACTGAATTCCAAAATAAATACTGCTAGAAGAAAAAAAAAATACTTGATTTCATTTATGATGAAACTACATTAATTAGGTGATAGCATTATTTGCCGGTTTTGCATTAATAATTTCTGCGTATTCGAAATTAGAAATGGCTACCCAGGTTCAGGGGGGATCTGCCTCTGGGGGCAGTGCTCAGAATTGCTTTGTGGGTGTACAAGCTCTGAGTCAGTGCTCAACACCATGTACGTTCCTATAAAATCTGCCTGTCTTAACTTCTTGGTTTATTTTGGGGTTAGCTCTACTGCTGATCTTGCCCTTCATCAGAACAAACGCTGGCTTTAAAATATTACTTTTTCCTCTCATGGGCCTCTGTTGAATTATATTAAGCTAAGGTCTAAATCACAAGAATGACAAGGAATTGTAGTAGTTTAACACAAACAAGTCTTGAAATAATATTGTGATCAAAGCAGAAGGCAGCTTAATAAAACCCAGGTGGTTCTGGCTTATCATATATGGTCCTCATTACTTCAATTGCTCCGTTTAATAGATTGCCTGGTGTCAGCAGAAGGAGGTCTCTGCTATTAATTCCTCCAGTTACAACCCTACATGTGTTTTCTGAAGCTCTTTGATAAATCAGCTTTGTCCAGGAAAAATGTAAAGGGGGGAAAATTCTATTTTAGAAGTCAAACCTTTTGCCACTGCTGGCAAAACCACAGAAACCACTGAGAGTTTGCTTTATTCACTATTAACATAGGACTAAACTAGTTTCTTAGCAGCTTCCAGATGATTCAAACTTACCAGAGTTTTGTGTGGGTTGATGTATTTCTCTCCCCACGTACCCCACCCCCCCAAAAGCCGCAACAAAAATAGGAATTTTGTTGCGAGACTTGTTCCATGAATTCCAGATAAAGGTGGCGTGTTGTATTCATTTTTTCCCCTCTCATTACCTTTTCAGTTTTAGATAACCACCAAATTAATCTGGGGCTATAAAAATTCAAACCCACGGAAGGAGGCTTCGATCTGTTTGCAGAAACCCTTTAAAAATCACACTGCCCTATGCTTCTCATCAAAACGATCAATAGATGTTTTTAAAGCTGCATAAATAATTCACATTAAAATATTACAGCAGTCACAGTTTTCAGTGAAAAACAAACATGCCTATCTCTATAAAATGGATAATGGAACAAATCAGCCCAGAGTTCTCATGACAAGCACTAATGACCAAGCTCAAATTGTCATATTTTGAACATATCAAATAAAGACCTAGGTCTCTGGAGAAAGCCCTAAACTAGGAAAAAAGAAGAGGAAGATTTCAGTAAAGTGAACGGACTCGGTTAAAGTGGTGAGGAGAATAGACCAGAAGAACCAGAAAAATCGCTAAGAGTCAACATCAGCTTGATGGCCCATAATCTACTAATCAAACAAATTTCTACATAATATAGATGTAAATATCAATATGCTTGTATAATTATAAATGTATACATAATTATAAACACCAGGTGCCATACATCACTAGAAGCACCACAACTATACCAAATGGATGGGGGCATTTTCTTTACTTCCATCTTAGGATAGTACAGTAGATTCAGGATCTAATCTGGGCCGGTCACCAGAGTTTTTGTCTTCCGAGTTTTCGGACTCGTGCTGGAGCCCATCTTCAGGGAACCTCTCTCTGGCAGAGGGTGGAATGTTGGGTCCTGTAACATTATCCTGGGACACGTATATTCGCCTTCATTAATAGTACAGTAGATCTTCAGGATGGAGCTGCATAACCAATAGCCATGTTGTTTGACAATGACTTCAAACCTGAGCCTCGGTGGAGCAGTGGTTAAATGCAGCACTGCAAGCCTACCGCTGCTGACTTGTTCAGCAGGTTATCAGATCGAATCTCACCAGGCTCAAGGTTGACTCGGGCTTCCATCCTTCTAAAGGTCGGTAGAATGTGGACCCAGATTGTTTGGGGGCAATATGCTAACTCTGTAACTGCTTGGGGAGTGTTGTAAACATCTGATAAGCAGTATATAACATCTGAGTGCTATTGCTATCTCTGTTGTAAGCCGCCCAGAGTCCTTCAGGAGTTGGGCGGTCTAAAAATGTAATAAATAAACAAACAAACAAACCAAAAAAACAACCCCAATTTTCTCTAATTTTGTATTTTGCAGTGACACTACTGAGGACTTTTGGAGAAAACATGCAAGATTCTCCCAATCAGGCCACTGTTATTTTATCTTCACTCTTCTTCCAACGCTTCTAGTAGACAAAAAATTGAAATCAAATGTTTTCATCTCTTATTTTTGTTCTACAGAAATAAGATGCAGATGCAAGATTTGATGGAGAAGACACTGGGATCTGGGGCCTTTGGGGACATTGCTTAGCTGCCAACATTTCTTGTAAACCACAACTTTATAAATGTGTTCCCCCCCCCCACTCCCACAGCTAAATTTAATCTCCACTTTCAGCTCCCATAACCAGTGGATACCTTATGGGGCCTCTTTGCTCCCCAAACAATATGGTGTTTTTTATTTAAAAGTTCCAATGCACCTGAACAATTCCACATGGATATTTTGCAGCATATGAGAAAGAAGTAGTGAGATAAAATTTGAAGGGCTATCAAAAATCTGGAAGCTGAAAAACAAAATAAAATAGACTGCCAAGGCATGTAAGTCAACTGATCCAATTACTCCCTTCTGGGATTTTGTGGTTTATTATTATTTTTTCCAATCATGTATGGCACTGCACCCACAGATGAACCATTTCCAAAGTCATCCAAATAACAAGGCTGCCATTTTCAAGGTTTTTTTGCGCTAACGGTTTTAAAAGAGCAGCTTTCAGTCTAGCTTAGAGTGTCAGGAGTGGCACCCAGCGTCCAAACAGATTCCTTACAACACATCTACTTGCTCAGAAAAATTATCTCATTTTGTTCCAACTTCTTTCACTACATTGCCACCAGAAACAAATCCCAGAAAGCAATATGATTGTTCAAGGGTTTGCAAACTGGCCACCCTTTAGTCTAGGTTTCCAGGACAAAATCCTCTCAGGAATTCTGTGCATCTTTGAAAGCTACATGAAAACATTTTAGAAGTAAGGTTTAGCCTTTTCCTGTATGAATCCAGTTTCCCTTATAAACAGTGTACTGTACTTGCAATAGGATTTTTAAAAACAAGAATTTTGCAGCATTAATAATTCGTCCAAAACTGTCTTATAGCCTACATCCCAAGCATATTTATACAATTATGTTTCACACTTTAGCACATCCTGCTGCAAAATCACGGTTGGTAACAGCTGGCACCAGAGTCAGGAGGCCAAAACCCGCATGGAGATTTTAAAAAAATTTCACTTGAATGGGCATTCATGCTAATGACTATATAAAATGCATCCTAACAGTATCCCCAGGGTACATTAAATGACGGTTGAAAATGATGCCAACTTTTTTTTTTTAGAAAAAAGAAAGAAAAATCATAGAGTTGTGATATTTAATATTTACCCTTAAATATTAAATATCACAACTTGAAGATCATCTATTTTAACATCAGCCTTTCCCAAATCTTACACTTCTAGTATATATCCACAAACTCCATAGGTTCACAGTAGCTAAAGTAGAAAGTTAAACAGGATGCTTTTGCCAAAAATATAATTTGAAATGGCACAGCCTGTTTGGGTCATGCAACAAAGATTCAATATCAACCGATATTGAAGAATTTAATTGAAATATTTTTTAAAGAAAAAAACATTAATAAAGTAGATTTTCATTTTTAAAGCCTTCCTTTGGCCTAACCTCCTCTACACATTTCTGGGGTAGGGCATTGTCATGTTAAAGTAGCAATCACACACAGAATCAGAATAGCAATGGATGAAATTTAAAAATAGCAAAATCTAAATAATAATAAGAGGGAGGGAACTAACTTTTCATTCCTTTGGACACCAAAGTCACCGATTTCAAGAAGGCAGACCTCAGCAAAGAAATTACAACGGCTGATTTCAACCCTCAATTACCTGAGTTAAAACTAATTAGAATTAACACTTATTTCTCACTCATTAAATGGGCAGCAATTAACGGACTAACTCCTTCATGAAAAATGTTTAAAGTACACCAGAAGTGTTGGGTTAATAGCTGCTAAGTTCCCTTTCAGCTTGACAATTAGAAGGTTTGGACACGAGTAGAGAAGAGAAAATGAACATATTGCCTCTTTCCCTTATTCTTTTAATCAGAATAGAGCTGAAAGGGACCTTGGAGATCTTCTAGTCCAAACCCTGCTCAAGTGGGAGAACCCCATACCATTTCAGACAAGTGGCTGTCGAGTCTCTTCTTAAAGGCCTCCACTGAGGGAACACCCACAACTTCTGAAGGCATG
>JANHGC010002244.1:342511-360093 GCA_027560395.1 Boaedon fuliginosus | reverse complement strand
GATTGGTCAGTGGTGTACTTTTGGCTAATGATGTTTTTGCTGTTTGGCTTTGGGTTCGTGGCCGTGTCACGTCTTCATTGTGGGTGTGCATTTGTTTTGTGAGTGGGTTGGCTTGTGTGGTGAAATTCAAATTGGCCAATGAAGTTGCTGCTGTTTGGCTTCGGGTCTTAGGTGGTGCCCCGTCCTCATTGTGGGTGTGAGTTTGTTTCTTGGGTAGGTCAGTGTCGCGTGTTGTTTGTGGATTGCTTGGTTTGTTGTTGGTTTTCTTAGTCTGGATTTGTCTGTCTGTGAGCGCAGGTTTCAAGTCTGGCAAAAGCATGTGGGACAATATGTTATCTATGAAGCCAAGTTTAAACTCTTTGGCCGTAATTCAAGAAAGTACATCTAACACAAAACCAACACTGCACATCACCAAAGGTTCACCCAGTGAAACGTGGTGGTAGCAAAATCATATTTTGGGGCTTTCTTTAGCTGGAACTGGAGTTTCAGTCAAGGTGGGAATTATGACCAGTTCCAAATGTCGGTCAATTTTGGCACAAAGCCTTCAGCCCTCTGCTAAAATACTAAAGAGGAATTTCAGCTTTGAACACGGCAACTCAAAGCATGCCTCCAAATCAACAAAACTTTTGAAGATGATCAAAATTTTGGAATGAGTCTGGACCTGAATCAAATTGAAAATCTTGGGATGACCTGAAGAGGACTGTGCACAGGAGATGCCCTCCCAATCTGACAGATTTGGAGCGCTTTTGCAAGAGTGAACAAAAATTCCCAAGGCAAGATGATAGGCTCCTACCCACAAAGACTGAAATAAATAAAGCTGCTATCCTTATGCATTATGCTTTTAATATACTCTCACATTTCTGATTCCTAATTTACAGGTTATCCTTGTATAGTGATAGTAAATTCTTCTATTTCCATTATAATCTGAAGTGGAGTATTTGTGGACTTCCAGATATTGGGCTACATTGCATAGGATTCCCGATCAACATGATTTTGGGACCTGTAGCTTAGGAACACCAGGAAACATGTAGGCTCCCCATTCTGATAATTTTTGCTGGAATTTTCCATCTGCCAAGGTTCATTTGTCTAGTTAATGTATTATGTTGCTTCCAGCATATATGCCTTGATAATTTAGCTTTTCAGAACACTTTTAACTGTTTATTAGCTAATATGGAGATTATTTCTCACAATATAGCCAGACAAATACTAGAGATACTGGCACTATGTAATGGCTTAACACAATTTTTATTAGAAAAGTTATACATAACAGCAACTATTTTCAAGAATATTAACCTTGAAAAGCAACAAAAATGAACTAACAATCTTTAACAAGAAACTAATGACCTTTTCTATAATCAAACATTCAAGTTATCTACAATGTCTCTTTGTACAAAGGGAGAAAATCATGGTTGTACAGGCACATCATGTCAAAAATAAAGTTGCAGTAGCTATTTTATACAATTATCTTTTCTCAAGGGTTATTAAAACATCGCAAATTTTAAAACATTCACATAATTTTACACGTGGGCATATACTGAATCTCAGTCCCAAACGTTTAATCATTTCACAAAAGTGCCAACATTTAAAATCAGAACCTTTAATATTTTTTAAAAATTTTGCTAAGAAATCTTAACATTTATTCATCCACATTCACATGATTTCTGGTTTGGCCTGATTCTAGTAATAATAATAATAATAATAATAAAGTCTTTATTTAAAAAAAAATAGTAAAAAACCAAACGGGGGGTTGTTTGAAAAGCTATTCAGTGTCCATTATTGGAAAACACCCCATTACAAAAGCTGTAAAGGTAGCCAGGTCTATTAATACTTATTACACAACAAGATTACTTTTAATAAATGCAAGTTTACCTGCTTCTAAAATATACATCTGAAGCCTGCTGTCTTTTTAGGGCCAATGCTGTCCCACATAATTATTAGTTAATTTACACAAATTTATCTTGCTCAAACTCTTGAGACCCACCTAGTTATCAGATTCGAAAAACCAAATTACTTATAATCTAAATGTATGACATTTCATGTACATACAATTCCCTAAGAAAGGTAAACACTTGATGAGGTTTAATCTCAAGTGAGGAAAAGCTTAATCAAACTAGCCTGCCCTCATAGCTACCTGATGCCAGAGGTGGACCACTCTGAAAAGGAATGTAACATCTACTACCAGAAATGTTTTGCACATCAAGCAAGCCCCAATTTAAAAAAAAAAACCCTTTTTTTTCCTATGGGTACCCATTTGCATTTAAGTCCTAGAGCTGCTTCAATTATTCTATAGAAAACATGGCACAGCAAGGACTCCTGCCTACTAGGCACTGACATTCACCATGGCAGCTCCAAAAAGCACCATATGGTAGTAGGAAGATGACCAACACTGATGCAAACAAAGGGCAGGCAAAAATAACTCGTACAGAGAAAAAACGCTCAGAATGTTAGATCTATTTGGCAAATCAGTCATGAAATAAAAAGTTGGCCATTATTGGGTCTTCTGGAGTTGATTAAAATAATATTCTGGTTTATTAAGATATTGAAAAAATCATTAGTCATAGTTAGATGCACCATTATTGCACAAATCTGCTTTGAATTGGTTTAAAAAAAAACACTTCATGGAGATCCTTGAGTACTTTCTCATCTCTGCGACTGAAATTCAAGTCATCCAGTGCAGAAAGGTTACTAGAAATGCAAAAGTGGTAAAAGATAATAGAAACCCCTCCCCAGACACAAAAAATCGATCACTGTACATTGACAATGAAACCTAAATTTCTTCCCTTATGGGCCCTGCACATGGGACAATATGTGAGCACTAATGATGCTAACTATACAGTAAGCCAACCATTCAAATAATATGGAATCTGGGACCAGGACTTGCAATGATATCACTATATGGTTCTTCCTGTGTCAGCTCGATAGCTTGTTGCTTTTTCAGTACCAAAAAACTGTAGAATTTTGCTGCTGCTTGTTTGCGGTTTGTATTCCGACACAACTCAAGCAAACTGATAGATTTTGCTCCAGTCTTGGCAAGGGCTCTCTGAAAATACAAAAAATTAGTTAACTATTATAATTTCCAAACTCTGATTCTAAATGTTTGTTAGTGCCAAGCAATCACAAGAGAACTTATAAAATGCTCATTACTGGAAGAGCTCCTGCACCCAGTTACAGCCTGAAAAGCTTAGATGAGGGGTGTCCAACCTTGGCTGCTTTAAGACCTGTGGGCTTCAATTCCCCAATCAACATATCTGGCTGGGGAATTCTGGGAGTTTATTTATTTTATTTATTTATTGGATTTATACCCCGCCTCTCTTCACCCCAAAGGGGGAACTCGAGGCGGCAACAGTCAAATAAAAACACAGTCCTATACATCGAAATAATCCAAAACACATTCACCCAATCACACTGACAAATCGTCTCCGGGGGGAGGTATAGGGAGTTGAAGGCCACAGGTCTTAAAGTTGCCAATGTTGGACACCCCTGGCTTAGAACTTCAAGAGACGAAGACAGTCCAACATTTAGTGACAGAAAGAGATTGTGAAAGTCTGAATTAAGAAAAAGTATCACCAAACCAAGCACACTACAACTCTCGCAATGCGACTTCCACATAAGAGTCATTCACAAGCTTCAATACAGAAAAATATAACAAAGTCCTCACTAGAGACTTAATGAGTAAAGATGTGCATCCATGGCTTTTTTAAGGAGATACCAACACAATACTAAATCTCCCCATAAGCCCCTGAAACACTTTTCCACTCTGGATCCAAGTAGCTGCCAATCACTATTGCCAATTATCTGGGCAGTCTGAATTGATTGACTTAAAAATGTCTAAAATCAGAGGGATTTGTGTTCCTGACTCAATTTAGGAATTACTTCCCCATATCAAATTTCCTACAATAGTTGCTGTAGGGACACACAAGGGATTTTTTTTATCTAATTATTGGTTTATCTACCTCAGCAGTGGCCTTCAGGGTTTCAGACCAATTTTTCTAACTATATCCAGAATTCCATGCGTTCAAAACAGAGCCTCGGTAAGGGTTAATGTTTCTGTGTTTTGTTTGTGGACTGCCTGAAAGCATCTAGTTAGCCACAGAATTAAAATATACCAGTAAGTTAATTAGTGGACCTCTTGCACATTATCAAAAATGAACTAATACCTGAAGACCATGAAGCATCTGTTGTGTTCTCTTGTTCCATCGTCGTTCCTCCTGATCCTGGTCACCTCCAGTACCATCTTCCTCCTGAAATGAATTGCATTGAAGAACAGACTCAGATAATATAATTAAATTTCTATCCTAAAAAATGCTCAAGATCTAAAAAAAAAAACCATTTCCCCCAGGAAGCTACGTAAGGATAGTACAAAAGTAGGAGCTCTGTGGTTCTTATGTACAAGCTAACTTGCTCATTATATACAACTGGCTGGCCACTTTGGGAAGCTCAAGTTTGTTTGTTTTTTAAACTCTCCCAAATTGAGAACAGTAATTAGTAAATGCAACAACAAGGTCT
This sequence comes from Boaedon fuliginosus, assembly GCA_027560395.1. Lineage (NCBI taxonomy): Eukaryota > Metazoa > Chordata > Lepidosauria > Squamata > Lamprophiidae > Boaedon > Boaedon fuliginosus. The sequence goes on along the minus strand of JANHGC010002244.1, from coordinate 355,587 downwards.
TCACATTTTCATTCAAAACTTCTGAACTTAATATAAATCAGTTTTCTCCAGTTTATATATCATCTGGACAACTAAAAATTAATTCCCAGAATTCCCAAACATGCGCTTTGGTCAGATTTCTAAGTCTGAAGTCCATATGGCCAGGCTCAGGAAAAATGATACAGGTTGTGAATATCAAATTGTTTAGACACAGCCAATGAAGAAACTTGTGAAATCCTGGATATAGGTTAGGTTAATGGGTAGCAGATAATACATTCCCGAACTCAAAGATGTAAATCAGTCTTTCATGGTGGACAAAACAAGTCCCTACATATTAAATCTGAGTACAGAAACAGAGAAAGGGCTATTAGAAAAATATTAGCTAAGAAGATATTTACAGAGAAGTGCCCACTATTATAACATTTTAAACACTTCTTATAAATGCAATTGAACAATTTTTGAAATGTTATTATTTTTTATATTCATGAAAGCAATATGTAAAAATAACATTAAGGTACAAGATCGTTTTCATGAATTTTTAAAGTCTAATGAAAAAATAAATTAGTGCAATATTTTGTAACCAAAAAGTATGTAGAAACACTGAATTATTTCAGAGTATCCAACAATGACTCAATCTTCCTTCCTTCCATCCATCCATTATCACATTCTGGACCAGTGGAAGCTTCTGAGTGGGTCTCAAAGGCAGCCTCACATAGTGTTCAATAGAGTAGTTGAACCATAAAGTCACTAAGAGATTATTGACTGCTATAGATCAATACTTACCTCCTCCTCCTCTTCCTCCTCCTTTTCCTTCTCTTTTTCTTTTTCAGGCAAAAGCTGTAGTTCTGGAATTAGTTGACATATATTCTGAGGTTCTTCCGGAGGCAATTCCACTGGGGGCATTTCTATCTGTTGCAATGGTTGGGGCTGATGAGAGATACATTCGGGTTTAATGATTAAAGCCAGACTTAGTAACACTTATTTTAAAATATGGTTTTTCAAAATCCTCACATACAACCTATGTCCTCTATATTAATATCTAGATATATCCATTTATTAAAATATGTTCAAGAATTTTCCTTGCATCTGCCCCAATGTTCAATTTCATTGGGGAAGAAAATTTGATATTGCCAAGAATATGTAACAAAGACAGCATGTATTTAAAATCAATTAAACAGAATAGATGAACTCCACTGATATACCCTGATATTTTGTTAAAACCACTGAGCAAGGCACTATAAATCATATAGTTTTTGTTGTTTTTTCAGATTATAAGGAATATTAATCAATGAAAAGATAAGCAATAACCAATGAAATTGCTGAAAGGTCATCTACTTGTGCCAGTTTACACTACTGGAAATTGGATAAATGACCCCCAAAATGTCCTTATGACATCTAATATTGCTTTGAAGTTATTACAGAGATAAGCATTATCCTTTATTGTTCGCCAATGTATCTATATTTCAAATACATTCTTTTACTCACAGGGATCACAGGTTCTGGTTCCACTTGTACAGCCTTTCGCTTTACACCTGTCTGAGGTGGAGGTGGAGGCATGACTGATTCATCTAAATTGGTCCTACTGCCTTCCATCATGGATTCCTGCAGGCGACTCGGCTCTTCTAAAATGGGTTCATCTATTGCAAAATAAACACGGATGAGTTACTATTTTTCTCGATGCTGGCAGTCCTTTCTATCTTTACAAAAGCACAAATTCTTCTTTTATCCCAGAAGGTAGCAATGCACATTAAACAAGTACACATTTTGTACATTAAGCTGCACAGCATTTTAAACGCATTTACTGAACAGTCAAAAATCAAGCTATTAAAGACACAAACCAATAATATTGCGTTGCTGTTCTTCTCGAGGTACTTCTGGATTCTCAAAATCTTTAAGGAACTCATCCAGATTATCAGCTTCCCCACCTTTCCTCCTCTTTCTAAGATCTTCTGGTACAAGAGGTGTAAGACAGCGAGTAAAAAGCTTCAAATTAAAAAAAAGTAAATTATATTTTTAGTTCACAAACACTGCTTTGTTATCTACTTCAAGCCGTTCAAAGTTAGTCTAGCATTAGACTGTATCCATCTACATACTAAAATGGATAATAGACTCACATGTATCAACTGTGAAGTTAATTACTGTAGATTAGAGGTGCCTCACTTTAGGGAGCTGAGGGGCACGGAGGTTTGGTATAGCTTTTTATCTGGACTGCCAGTCTTTTGGCATGGCTTTCCAGGGAGGACCCAATTGGCACTTAAGAGGGCATTTTAGCCTTCAACCTAGTTTTGAGTATAGTTCAGTCTAATTAATTTTATTCTTATTCTAGATTTTCATTAGTTTATGGATTTTTCATTTGTATCCCTTTGTTTAGTATATATTGCTTATCTCTCTGTTTCATGTAAATTGGTACGAGTCCTTAGAGATTTCACATTCTATAAACATGAGGGACAATGCCTCATTTGCCCAATTTATTATTAAAAAATGTAATAGTTTCTGGCAGCCTGTCCCAAACTGATGTGGTCCAAACTTTCTTTTACTTTTGGGGGAGTTCTAGGAGTTTATTTATTTATTTATTTATTAAATTTATACCCCGCCTCTCTTCACCCCAAAGGGGAACGCGAGGCGGCGAACAATCACAATAAAAACAGTCCTATACATAAAAATTTCAAAAACACATTCAATCACCCAATCATACTATCGTATCCTCTCTGGGGAGTAGGTACAGGGAATCAGGTCCACGCTTGGTTGCAAAGCCAGGTCTTAACAGCCTTGCGAAAGACAGGTAGGCTGGAGATGGTCCTAATTTCAACGTGGAGCGAGTTCCAAAGCGACGGCGCTCCCACCGAGAAGGCCCGCGCTCGCGGCCCCGCCAGCCGGCATTGCTTTGCCGACGGAATCTGAAGCAAGGCCTCTCTATGGGAGAGTTGTTTTTCTGACATATCTTAGGTGACCGAAGTGGTAACGGATAGTTTAAGATTACTTGCAAGAACTGTTCATTATGCCACTATTTACACTAAATTGGTAAAGGATAGTTTATCACAGGGGTGTCAAACTCAAGGCCCGTGGGCCACAACCAGCCCACGGGGCTCCCTTGGAAATAGCAAAGGACCATCCCGCAGTGCATCTGCCAGTGAAAATAGAGCTTGAGAGGACCGCATGCACCCCTGCCCCTCAGCTCCATTTGCAGCTGTGATGGCCTCCTGCAATCCTGTACCAGTGAAAACAGAGCTTGGGCCACCCAGGTGCTCCTGACACTAGTTAGTTGAGCTGTCCATGTCCCCTGCCCCCCCCCGCCAAGCTCAACCACAACCCTGAAGCGGCCCTCAATGAAATAGAGTTTGACACCCCTGGTTTACCAATTTACCACTAAATTGGTAAAAGAGGGTTTAAGATTATTTGCAATAACCATTATAAATTTTCCAAAATTTAGTTCAACTCACCTTCAGCAGCCTGTTATTCCAAAGAGGTTGAGCAGGAAGAGAGAAAAGTTTTTCAACACCTCCAGTCTCTTTCCACATCATTAATTTCTTAGTAGGAGGTGCCAAATCCAGTGTGGTGACAATGTCAGAATAATCACTTAGTTGGGCTCTGATGGTCTTGCTGTCCAATTCTTTCACACTGTCTACAATCAGCTTTCTCTTCCTCTTTGCTTTGGTTTCTTTGACTATTTAGGGGAAAACGTATTAAGACACTGGAAATTACAACAATGTGCTTATTGATAATTAAATTAAGAGTATTATTTTAGTTTATTTTACAACTATTTTACAATTTATGTACAAAGGAACAATCTGCTTAAAATGTTTTTACTTAAGAATGATTGTGTTATAATATTCAGAAAAGAATGTACTCCCACAATTCTGGTTAGACTATGTAACATGAGATATTTGTTAGAAGCTTCAGTGAGACCATTTAAAGAACAAGCTCACTCTTTTTCGATTTATTTTTTACTTGTGGAAAAAAACCTTACTAAAATTATGTATTAAAAAGTTAGAACTACAACCTTGGGAATGAGAGTAGATGCTTATAGATTATCCCTACAAGTCACCCAAGAGTAGAATCAAGTTCGAAGCGGAAAATCATATATACAGAAAGGCACATTATATTCTTGAGAATCAAGACCACAAGTCCTTTATAATGATGTAAAGAACATTATAAAATGTGCATCTAATTGAAACAATATGGACCAGAGAGGACTATAATTAAAAGGTTTTACTACTTCACAAACTATCATTTTATTTTAAACAATTCCCAGATGCAGTTTTAAAATAGCATTTGGTCTAGTGGCTAAGGTACTGGCTAGAAAGCAAGAGACCATGACCACGAAAGCCAACTTGGGTCAATCACTCTCTTTCAGTCCAACTTACCTCACAGGGTTTTTGTTATGGGGAAAAAAGGAGGAAGATGTGTTACATATGTTCACCACCTTGAGTTATTTGTACAAATAATAAAGGTGGGACAAACACACAAAATAAAACAAGAGCATCTTTTGACTATAATTTCTGATGACTTTGTATACACATCTATATATGTTTTCTCTGAAATAAAATGGGATGGTTTGCCATTCCTTTCTTCCAAGATGTTTTGTTTAACTTCCTGGTCTAGGATGTATTGATGATTTCTTGATGGTCTTCTATACAAGTACTATCTCCAGATCTGACTATGCAGAACTGTCTGAGATCAGCCAATGCTGGTTAGACTCTATTATCCCCAAATTTATCAATGGTTAGCAAAGATTTATAGATCTGCTGACAATCTATATAAGGGGATGAAAAAGTGTAACTGGGATGTACCAAGCTGTAATGTACATTACAAGTTTTCATTCAATACTGATCTTATGTGAAAGCTGGCCAGTGTGTGTGAGACAATATCCTGGAACCTTGCCTAATACTTTCCTCATTAATTGTACTTATCCTGCCATCAGATAGAAGAGGCATTTGCCTGCAGGTATCATCTTCACTACTTAATTGCAATTACTTTTAATACCTTTAATAAAAATACCTTTAATTAAAAATATTTAATCACTTTGTAGTAATAGACCTTTAAAGTTTTCTATTTTAATTCTTTTTCTTGTGCCATATCCATCATCAGAAGTTGGCGATCATGTAGGATCGCCAACATGATTGTCAATGTCCGATGACGGATATGGCACAAGAAGAATTAAAAATAGAAAACTTTAAAGGTCTATCACTACCAAGTGATTACATAATTTCAAATATAAAGCAACAAGAAGGTTCTGTATGTGCACATATACATAGTGATTTACTTTTACAGGTGGATCTACTTAAAACGTAAAGGCTGATCATTTATGAAAATTAAGCCATCAGAAAAGCTCTCTGTGGTGGAAAAAAAGACAATAGCAGTGACAATAGTAGGCATATTACATACAAAAACAATTAAAATTTACCAGTGATATCAATGGGCTCTAAAGCAAATGCTTCTTCTTCATTTGGAACCAGTGTTGTCTGATCAGTCATGGTTGGTAACGGTTCCACTGGATCTGCAGAGTCTGGGCTATCTGGTCCTCCCACTGTGAATTAGAGAATGCAGTAAGTTTTTGAAAGTATTTTGCAGCCACAATATAAAATACAAGTCAGAGATGCCAAAATTATCTTCTATGGGTTAGAGTCCCTCTCTGGGTCCTTCCTGGCTAACACGAGCCATGGTAGTTCAGTGGTTAGAATGTAGTACTGCAGGCCACTTCTGCTGACTGCCGGCTGCCTGCAATTTGGCAGTTCGAATTTCACTAGGCTCAAGGTTCACTCAGCCTCCCATCCTTCTGAAGTCGGTAAAATGAGGACCAATTGTTGGGGACAATATGCTGATGCTGTAAACCGGTTAGGGCTGTGAAACACTGTGAAACTGAATATAAGTCTAAGTGCTTTGCCTCATTCTGTGCCAGCTGAGTATGCTCATTTGTCATTGGCTTACTTCAATGCTTCCCCCCAGCCTTTTGGTAAAGGTTAGAGTGGATATATGAACACCTAGTCAATTACATTTGTTTTCTCTAAGGCTTTCTATAGGCATTTTTATCCTAACATGCTAATATGAACCAGAACCTAACCAATACAGGTGGTAAAGGGTTAACCTTTTCTATACAACCGCACACTGTATCCTCATTTATTAGTTATTCCTATCTATTCTAACTTGCAATCTGGTTGACTTTTTTTTCTCTCACATTTATTATTCCATAGTACAGAATTCAAATTGAATTTCTACATTTTTCTTTGGGACTTTTAAAAATGGCTCTTTTTTAATCTATGCAAGTATTTATGATTGATTCAAGATTTTCTTCCTTTGATTCATAATGGGATACTGGTCCCATCTGTACAAATATGGGAAGATTAAAATTATAGGCAAAAATGGATAAAATTTCCTCCCCCTTTCTAGATTCCTTCACAAACACACCAACCATCTTGTTCTGATAACACATTGTCCCCCATACTCGCCCATAGATAGTTCTTTATCAATTACTGCCACAATATAAATGATGAAGAAAATGTAAGTCTGTCAAGTATGCCATTCCATCCATGAAATGCTAGAATTGACAGAGCATTTTCAAAAACAAAATACAACTGTTTAAATATTCACTTGAGGCATTATCATCATCATCCAAATCATCATGGGGAGGTTGCTCCGGCAACATTACTCCCACTTCTGAAAGCGCAGGTGGGTCATCAAATATTCCTTCTTCAGTGTTGCTGAGAAGTTTGTCAACTGAAATAATAAATCAAGAAGTTAAGGTTAGAAGCATAAATCTTATATCAAAATGTAACACTATCCTTGCTACAACAGCATTAAAAGGCAGAACTTTTTCTATCCACAACCATGAAGCTCTTGGTACTCTCTGAGCCTGTTTGTAGACATTACATTACGTAACTAGGTAACGTTAGAGCAAGTGCCTGTGGAGTTTGCCGCTTATTTATACATAATAGGCTTGTCCTATTAGATTTGGTGGAAGTGTGGTTTGTCCCTTGACGGTTCTGCTTGGAAAAGGGTTTGTTTGTTTGAAATATGTAGTTTAAGCAAAAAGATACTCATTGCAGAAGAATGAATAAACATCAAAAAGGATGGGTGATTTTTTTTTACACTGAAATATAAAATAACATTTAAAAATACAACTGCTGACAGGTAGTGATTAGTATGTGTTCTGTTATGGGAAACTAATATTGAAAGAAGTTTAAATGGCTATATAAAGGTCATGTCCCTGCGTATCTTATATGGAGATCTGGGAATGTCAAGGGAAACATAAAAAGTCCTCCTCCTTACAGATAATTTTCACTTACTAATGGTAATTGGGACTGTGAACTCCATCACTAAGTGACACTGTCTAAGTATGATGTCACATGATATGTCAACTTATGACAGCAGTTCCAACAGTCCCACTTGCCATAGTTGCCTTCATGGATATAGATGTAAAAAGCTATGTTTCTCCATGAGAAAAATATCCTACATCTTTAGTTAGAATCCTTTTTACTAAATGCATAGCTGTTATTATACAGGTAGCCAGTGAGCAACATTGACCTACATCTGTTTGCTTAACAATGGTTCAAATTAATCATGACTTTGGAAGAGGTGCTTTATGGCAAAATACAAATTGATTACATACCCAGGATTCCACCATCATTTCCCTCTCCAAAATCATCCTTGTATTGGTCTTCATATTCCAAGTGATTAGATTTCTCATTAAGATGACTGGTGCTCTGCTCTGGCTCCAGCAGAAGATTTGAAGTACTGGAGCTTACCAGCATGTCATCTGGAAAAGCACTACCTTCTCTCATCATTTCACGATCATCCATGCCAAAGTCTCCTTTAAAATTAAGGGGAGGAAAAGAGACCGGTATCTTCCATTACCTGTTCTACATTATTTTTAATGGCAACATTATGTTGCTCTAATTTTTAATTAGCGCAAGAATATATTTTTTTATGAATTGCAACATTCAATACTTAAGATATTACCTTCTTCAGTTCAGTTTTGTTATTGTTCTTGTTTCATAAATATTTTTTATTCCAGTGGTTTCACTAATGTAGTAGTCTTATAAAATATATTCCCGAGGTTAATAAATTATTCATATTCTTTGACACTGAAATTTTCCTCCAACCCATGCTTATGAAATAATCACTAACTACTTCTAATGCACAATCATCAGAACACTGGTATTGCCATTAGAATATATATGCATATTTGGAAGATGTGCAAGCTTTTGTTTACATACAAAGATTGTAACATTGTGAACTTATCACTTTAGATTCTGATTAAATCTATTGTAATAAACTCATTGACTATTAACTCCTTAAAACAGACGCAGAATAATGAAAATTGTCCATGCTTGGTAAAGCACTATATTTATGGATTGTTTTAAAAACAAGAGATGGATCATTAAACACATTAACAAGACCCTGGCCACTGCTTTTTATTATATCTGCTTGCTTTGGAAATTTTTCGATTAAAAATAGAGAATGAATGCTTTAAATATATTATTTTCATAGAATTATATTGACTGTAGAGATAGAAACATTACTTGCGAATAGAAAAAATTGATCAAGTGAATACTGTATGCAATTTCTGCTGGAATAAACACTTAAACCTCAACTTAATAGATCATTATGTAGCAGACTTCAAATCTGATGGAGTAAATTTTCATTCGGGCATGTGAAATTGTCCGTCTGTCTGTCATAAAGTTTGCAAGGCAATTTTATCTTAGGTTTATGACAAAGATGATGTTTAACACCATTTACATAATGTATAAATATGCAAATCCCAACATTCATATTGATTTACACATTTGCATAACAACACCATTACACAATTGAAGTATATTGATGCTAATGGCATGTTTTGCCTCATATGCATAATGATGTGATTACGCAAAGGTCATAAACTGTTGCAATGTCATTTTTTTTATTTAATGGACATTCAGGAATGACCAATGCCGCTCTTCAGAAGTGGGCCATTAAATGAACTTTCACTGTGAAGTTTAATTGTTTAAGATCCTCAGCACTTTGTAAGCATTCCATAAACCAAGGAGAAAAAAAAGCTACTTATTTACGATTTATTAAAATACCAAGGTATTATGTTTATTTGTACAGGTAGGCCTTGCATTGTGAGCATAATGGAGCCTGGTCACAAAGCTTTTACAACTTTTCTGCAGAGGTGGTAAAGCAACAACTGCAGTTGTTAAGCAAGCCCATGGTTTGCTATGGGCCAGTTTTGTGGAAAACTGAAAGTAAACGTGATCATGTGAAGTAGGACGCTGCAAATGACCGTAAATGTGGCCCAGCTGCCAAGCACCCAAAAGTAGGGTCATGTGACTGTGCAACAACCCCTCCCAATCATCGGAACTTCAAATTCAAGTTGTACACCCCCTCAGGTAAGTTGTGTGTAACTCTGACCAATCACTAAATGACTGATCGTAAGTCAAGGACTACCTATACATCGTAACTTCTATATCAACTGATTTTGTGAAAATAAAAGAAATTAAGCATAAATCCTATTTAAAACATGCGTGCTTTACCAAAGTCATTTTCCTGAAGTATGCTGATGTTTCCCACTTCTTCTCGCATTGTAATTTCTTCCACTCTGCTTTGGTTCAAACTGAATTGTTGAGCCACATCGATATCACTTTCAAAAGACATAAAGACTTTTTAATTAGAAACCATTCCAGATGACAACCAAATATTAATCTTCAGTTAAATAAAGTCATTTTAGTAAATTAATGAAAAAAGTAATACGGCTTAATATTTTAAAACCCACACAGATTACAAAACACAACATCTTATCATTCACACCAGAGTATTATTACAACGTGACTTTCAAAAGAGTAGAAGCAACCTTTTTTCTAACCAATAGAATGGAAATTCTTTCACTGTTTCTCTTCTGTTCCAATACAGCAATAATAGGGATATGGGTAATATACAAATATCTCAATAATTATTTTATTTGAGCACAGAAAACAAGTGCTTACTCTAAATCCGGCAAGGGTTGATCAAAATCATGAAATTCTTCAGGCAAAGTGATAGCATTGTAAGCAGCTTCTCTATTTTCCTCAGGCAAATCAACCACACCTAAAAAAAATTACACGCGCTTAATGAAAATATCTTGGTAATCTTAAAATCACATTAACTGCAGCACACGTTTTGCAGACAATAAACTATTCAATAACGTAGAATAGGATTCAGTCATTATACATAGACTGAACTTGGCGATAAAACTGATTTTAAAGATTACAAATGGAACACCCTGACTTTACAGGGAATATCAAATTCAAAGAAACCACATAAGCACAACTATTCCAAAATAATTGTTAATGCCCAGTTTGGCCCAATCATATGATAACAGTCATTATAACAGTCAGAATAATCTAGGGGAAAAACACATGGTACATATTTTATTGTATTTAAAAGATTAATAGATTGTACTCTAAGGTAAACAAAATTATACTGTTCATGAACTAGTAACAATCATATAAAAACAAATATGCATCAAATACCTGGACGGAAAGCCATCTTAATTTTAATAAATGCCTCATTACAATCCGCAAGGAGGTATTTAGCTTTCCTGTGATAGATTCTAACAACTCCCAATAAAAGGTGTCCTGAAGTTCGAAGCGCCATCTTCACCTGAAAAATTATTTATAATTAATTGTAACTAAGAAACAAATATAAAGGCAATTCCTTAAACTCTCACATCCTATTTCCGTGGTGGCAAACCTATGGCACACGTGCCAGAAGTGGCACCCAGAGCCATCCTTCCGGGCACACGTGCTGTCGTTGAAGTGGGCCCACCCACTTGTCCCTGCTCTATGGCGGTCTGTATTACCTTGTTTGGAAGCACAGCTGATCTTTCAGCTCTGGAGTCCTGCAGGCATGCGCTGGGGGTGGGGTAATGCCCCCCGCACATGTGCGCATGACTCCAGAGCCCAAAGACAGATCAGCTGTGCTTTCAAGCAAGGCAAAGAGGGCGTTGGATGGGAGGGCGTTGGAGGGATGGAGGGTTGCGCGTGCACGCGCATGTGGGGGGTTGCAGGAGCACATGAGCACGGACTTCCGGCACGCAGAGTGGTAAAAGGTTCGCCACCACTGTCCTATTTAAAGTTTTAAACTAATACACATTTATTGTATTGCCATTCAGTTTATCAAATAAGGAGCATTTTGCAATGTCAAACATATTGTACTATCAAAACTAAGAAATGAATTAAAAATTAACTGATTTATGGTCATTTGAATTGTCTTAGTTGTCTGTCAATATTATTTTATCTTTCTTTTTCATACCCAATTCAAGGTGGCCAATATTGCTAATATTCCTGCCTATTCTGTCCGCAACACATCTGGGAGAGAAAGTGACTGGTCCACAGTCACCCAGCCGGCTTTCATTTCCAAGAGAACTCTCTCTTGATTGCTAGGCCAGCATCTTAACCACTACCCCAAACCCGCTTTCTAAACATAAATTTATTTAAACTGTTTAAAGAGCTGCCCATCCCTTTAAATAGTTTAAATAAATGTAAACCGTTGACTCTGGGGAGCATACAGATTAAAACCACCATAGCAGTACATAGGGGGATTTTGTTATATTGTACTATATTAATTTATTTCTTTTTGTTAGTTTTTATTGTTTTAAATGTGGTTTTATATTCTATAAGCTGCCTTGAGTTGCCATGGGTAAATAGGCGGCAGTATAAATTCAATAAATAAATAAATAATAAATATACCCCAGGTTGATTTAAACCTGGTTAGAACAATCCCCACATTACTAACACAGCTCATTTAACCTCCTGGCCCAAATGCCTGTGGAAACAGCCAGGCTTTCAGAGCTTTTCAAAACACTAACAAAGATCCACAAAAATGGCATTGTTTAATAGAAATACCCAGAGCACTCCCTTCCTGATAGAGCAGAGATATAAAATGATATGTATAAAACGTTATTGAGAAGGTAGTTGGTTTACTGCTCTGAAAGAAGTGGAAAGACCTCTTTCAGTCAAGATTCAAGCCTGGCCATAGTGCAGGGACTGCTTGGCAAGAATATTTAGATAATTATGCAAATTTATTGTTCCAGAAACTTTTAACCTATGCAAATAAATCAATACTAGCAATCTGCTTCACAGAAAAATAAAGTTAAACAAAACTGCATCAAAGTAAAAGTTAAGGAAACTTTATGTGGGGAGAGGATGGGTGGTCTCTTTTTCTTGCTTTCTTGCTTATTAATTTTAACGTAGTCTAATCGTACAAACTTTATATATTCAGCCCAATCCTTTACTGAAGACTTCAGAAAATAATGAGATGACTTATAGTAACTATTATTAAAGAAGTTTCTACAGTTCTAGATCATGCTTTATTTAGTGCAAATTGTTAACACCATATGTGAAACAATATAGAGCTTTATTCTCAGAGTTCTAAAAACAAACTTTTTTTTTTTTTTAAAAGGCAATGATAAAAAATTAAAGCAAAACAAGTCAGTGTCTTGCTTTAAGTATGTTTGTTAAAATCTGCATGGGAAAACATACGTGTAACCATGTTAACTAAATGGTACTCATTGTAGGTGCAATGTAATTTCTCAATATAGGAAGGAGATAAACAGGAATAAGCTCTCTCATTCATATCTTAGTCCAAACACTCAGATATAGCCATCTGTTTACAATTCCCAACTAAACCCTGGATTTATATATTGATAATACTAACAAAATAATTCAATAATGCACCATCTGGATGAATCTACGTTTTTTATATCAATTTCTCATACACTACAAAATATAATAAAAAGAATACCTTAGGTGAGATGATGCTCTCCACGCTACTTTCCAAATTGCATTCAAACACATGGGCTTTGGTTAGCTTTTTGTCCCAATGGGCCGCCAGCCATATTTTGGCTAGCGGCCCTCGTTTGCTCAGGACAAAGTGAGCATAAAACATTGTGCCAACACTCTAGGCAGAACCTGTAAAAAAAAAGGTACATTAAACATGTCACAGAGATGCACAGTAATTACAGTAAAATATTTCATACATAATATACTGTGGTTTTTAATATTGCTTTTATTGTATCCATTTCATTGTATCCATTTTAACTGCTGTAAGCCGCCTTGAGTTCCCCTTGACCGGGGAAGAGA
>JANHGC010002244.1:263874-282168 GCA_027560395.1 Boaedon fuliginosus | reverse complement strand
GCACCGTGCTTCCCTCACTCCCCCCTGCCCACTGGAAGCTGTTGGGAGCCGCAGCCGAGGGACGAAAGAGCCACATGTGGCTCCAGAGCTGCGGGTTGCCGACCCCCGGTCTAGGGTTTAAGGCACAAGGCTAGAAACCAGAAGACCATGAGTTCAAATCCCACCTTAGCCATGAAAGCCAGTTGGGTGACCTTGGGTCACTCACTCTCTCTTACCCCACCTATCCCACAGGGTTGTTGTAAGGAAAACAGAAAAAAAGGTAGGAGTATAAGGTGTGTTCTCCGCCTTGTACAAATAATAAAGATGGGATACAAATAAATAAATAGTATATCTTTGTCTCTCTAGCATGTTTCCTAGTATCTAGTGTCTGTAGAAACAGCATGCGAGACAAGAGGGTTTCAGAGGATATTATAATCATGCTGATGGAACAGATATAAAACAGGGTCAGGTTAGCTTCCATATAAATTGAACTCTTTTCTCCTTTGCTTCTGAATCTACCAGATTCTGCCATTGGTGTTCCTTCAAAGCCAGATTGGCCAATTAAGTCATCAATGACCCACAGACCTTTAAGAGCAGTTGATAAAGGAGTTGAGTGAAAATGATAATTGCATCAATTTATCCGTACTGTGGACTTTTAATATATCCAGGTAGACACACAATCCTTTTCTTTTACTCTCAGATTTTCGATGCAGTTTCTTAATCAAATTCAAAGCCCTCCATGTGTTCATTTCCATCTCCAGCATTTTTCAATTTTCTCCTCTTCTACCTGAGGCGCTGCTGACTCAGAGGCCAAAGTCTCCCTTGTGCTGCCCTTATAACCCGTTCTGCTTTTATTACATCTGCCACCTTTCCCGGTTATTTGATTTCACCCCAAACCTTTCCTTTTTTAGCCTGTTGCTCTAGTTTTCAGCTATAACTTAGAAGTATCAAATAAAAATACCCAGCCATCCCAGAAAACATGGACAAAAATATCTAACAAAGTGGCAACACACACTACCAAGAACGACCGGAGACTCAAAACAGATGATGTAGAAGCATTATTTGCGTATTGCCTGCAACAACGTGGGTCCTCATTTTACTGACCTTGGAAGGATGGAAGGCTAAGTCAACCGGGATTGAACTCCAGGTTGTGGTCAGAGTTTGCCTGCAGTACTGCACTTTAACCCCAGTGCCATCAGGGCTCCTTCAACATGTTGCTCTATATGCATGTTGCTCTATATATAAATTATTTAGGGCTTAACTCCAACAAATAGATAGGAAATTAGGATTTAGTGGGATTCAATTGCTGGGTACAAATGGCCTTTCCAAATTTTCCACTAAATATGTTGATAGAAACATCAGGTGGGTGGTTCTTTTACTCAAGGGATATTGAAAGAAGAGAGCCCATTAGTCTAGGGGGGAGCAAAAAAATCAGGAGTCTCATAGCAGTTTTTCTGACTAACACATGTTGTTACAAATGGCATCAGAGTTGACTTTTTGCAAAGGATGGAGCAATTCTTCCACAATTTCTCAAGGCTGGGATAATTCCCTTTTCCGCAGCCCTCAAGATGATGGACAGAAAGCTGTAAGTGGAAAGAAGACCAGATAATAGAAAACACAGACCCTTTGGCTGCTTTGTAATAAAACAGGATTCAACACTCGCTCTATCTATGATCATCTCGCCCAATTTCATCTTTCACAACATGAATTTCGCATTGATTTGTTAGAAGTCTATGTGGTGCTCTCTGAGAATAGGGTTTTTTTTTTTTTGCAAACAATCAAGCTCAGAGAGCACCAAGGATTCCACAGTTCAACCCTGGGCTACAAATATCTTCTTCTTTCAGCCTATACTGTTTTTCCTCCAGGAGCTCAAGGGGGCATTCATGGTCTTCCCTTCTGCCATTTTCCCCACCACGGCAACTGTGGCTCATAGGATGGGCCAAGAGATCATGACTACACCAATTGCGAGGTGAGCTTTCATGGCCAAAGGTGGATTTGGATCTGAATCTTCTCCAATCCTGATCAAATACCTTAAACCCCAAAATACAAAAGGGAATAGTTATTTCACAAGAAGGACTGAGAACTGTCAGGGCAAAAATTCATTCAGACTGCTTCAACCAGCCGCTTGTGAAGACGGCATTCTGCACAAAATGCTAGGAAAAGAGAACATATCTCCTCCAAGAGTCCATAGAATAACAGAATTGGAAGGGACCTTGGAGGTCTTCTAGTCCAAACCCTTGCTCAAGCAGGAGACCCTATACCATTCCAGACAAATAGCTGTTCCAGTCTCTTCTTAAAAACCTCCAGTGATGGAGCACCCACAATTTCTGGAGTTGTAAGTTGTTCCATTGATTAATTGTTCTAACTGTCAGGAAATTTTGCCTTAGTTCTAAACTGGTTCTCTCCTTAATTAATTTATATCCATTGCTTCTTGTTCTGACTTCAGGTGCTTTGGAAAACAGGTTGATCCCCCTCTTCAAATATTGGAACTATTGAAGTGCATTTTCTTATTTATTTTATTCGGTTTGGATGCTATCTGATTCCGACCAACTCGCAACAAGTCCGCTATCTTTTGTGTGCGTTTTTTTTAATGTTGGATAGGTACACACACACTTCCACACTATTTTCATTTTGTAAAAAATTACTACAGGTGGCCCTCGACTTATAATATCAACTGAGCCCAAAATTTCCATTGCTAAGCAAGGCAGTTGTTAAGTGAGGTTTGCCCCATTTTACAACCTTTTCGATCTTGCAGTCATTAAGCGAATCTGACTTCCCCCATTGACTTTGCTTGTCGGAAGCTAGCTGGAAAGGTTACAAATGGTGATCACATGACCGTTCATGTCACAAATAACACCAATTGCCAAGTGCCTGAATTTTGATCATGTAACCATGTGGCTGCAACAATGCTCGTAAATGTAAAATCAGTGCTGTTGTAAGTTCAGATAGTCACTAAACAAATGGTTGTAAGCCAAGGACCACCTGTATGAGACTTAAGTAGAGCTCACAGGCCTTTTGCAAATATAAAATAATATTTTGTATTTATATTTACAATGGCCTTTTGTTTGGTTGCATATTAGTCTCTCACTGAAAAAGAGATTTTTTTTTAAGTGGCTATATCATATGAGGAAGGCACTTTGTCAACCCAGCCACTTGATGGTGTTGTTCTTAGGATCTAGAAAGCAAGGCTCAAGGCATATTGGGGAGAGCATCTTTCTCTCCTATAAGGTTCTGTATACTCCTAAAGTTCTACGGTTCTAAGACTTCTAAAAGAAGTGGAAGGAGGAAAAGAAGAAACACACAAACTTGAGTACCTTGCAATTACTGTAGCTGACAACCCCTAGTTTCTGGATCAGACATGCATCTCATAACTTTTTGTTAGGGCATTCATACACAGGGCTGGTAGATCCGAAGATCCATCAACTCCCACAGTGGACGAACAGATGGAGAAAGTGGTGGGACTGACCACAAAGGCAAAACAAACTGTCCTAATACAGAAAAACAATGCATCCAGCTTTGTTTCCACTTGGACACCACTTCTAGACTCGATACTTGAAATAGCAAAAAAAGAAAGAAAGAAAGAAAGAAAGAAAGAAAGAAAGAAAGAAAGAAAGAAAGAAAGAAAGAAAGAAAGAAAGAAAGACCTTAATTTTGGGTTTTGATAATTAGCTTGTTATAGAAAGGGCTAGTGTTTACTAATTATAGGAGAGTAAAAAGCTGAGACTGTAATTTTGCTTTGTAATTAACTGGGTTGAAAAAAAGTTGGAAGTTACTGCTTTTAAAAAAAACATTTTCTCTTCCCTTCACATCTCTTTTCCCTCCTCATGTTTCCCTTCTCTTTATTTTCAATGGTATTTTACATTAAGATAAACATCAATAATATCTTTTGAAAAAAGAGCTAGTTGATCTGGACCTTAAAAAGCTGGATGACTTCTAAAATGGAGGGCTGGATTTTACAGATCCGGTGGGTCCGTATGTAACATTTGCGTCATTCTTTAAAAAAAAAAAAAAGCCATTCTCAGTCCAGATGGAAAACCTCTTGAGAGCACCAGATTAGAAAAGGCTTGTTTAAAATCCATCTTAATTTTAGCCTGATGGGGGTGGCTGGGGTTATTTAGGGTTCCCCCCTCCCCTTCTCTTTATCGCTATGAACACCAGATGGCACTAAGATCTTACAATTTTCACTGATCATTTCGAAAGGATAGGGTTGGTAAGGAATGGTGTTGTAAGAATGGAGTGCCTTTCTACTGGTCAGTGGGATTCTATGCAAATATCTGGAAAATTATATATTGATCCTTCTCTAATGCTGAAAATGCATAGTTGCATCCCACAAGTAAGCCCAAGTTAATTGGTTTTGGGAACATGTAAATTGCAGCTTTATATAGGTTTTCTCTCTGTTGAATATTTCAGAGAAATGTAGAATCACTGCATAATGGATGGTTAAAAAATACAACCAAAGATTAAAATACTGTTGAGGCTATTAACTTATTTCATCCATCAGCATCGCTTCAAAAATATAGTTTATTTGTTTTTCCAGAGTTTACCGATTTCATATACTTCCTGCTGACAGTTTCTTGGTAATTGCTATTTTCAACAAGTCTATTGTTTTATTGTTTTTCGATATTCTGATTTCAGGACCAATTTTATTTTTAAAATTTATTTGATTTCTAAAATGCGAGAGGTGGTCATAAACAAAAGACAATTTGGGTTAGCTAAAAATTGCTTCACCTTTCAATCCAGATCAGATTTATCTGGGTATAAGTACAGACATGGAAACTAGTAAGTTTCTGTATAAAGTAACAGAACCACTGCTGTGTAAATTAAGATTCTGTGGGTTCACATTTCATACTGAACCCTAACATGTTTTGTTGAATTTTCACCTAGCATCATACGTGAAGACAGACTTCTTTTAAACCAGAGTCTGCAACTCAGTGTGTTATGAAACCCCAGCTGATTGTGCTTTATTTAATAAACCATGGCTAAACAAACCATAGTTTTATATAGCATAGAAATACAAACCAGGTGCAAAACTAACACTGTAGTGCACAATTATTTTAAAAGTACTCCTTCATAAATTCAATTTACACATGTGTGGGTTTTCAGCTGGTCTCCACAGGTAGCAAAATGCTGTGGTAGTACCTATGTTGGCAGAATCGATGACAGAGCCCAGGTGAGGAATCTATTTTTATATTGCCATGACTTCTCCCTCAGATGCTCTTAGAAATAGCTTCAGCACAATCTCAAAGACAGAATGCTACTTTGAGACTCTAGCTTTGATTTATTGTAGATCTGTGGTAGGTCACCACTGAAGTCCTGAAGTTCTAAAAAGATTACTGTCTAGATTTCCTTCGCATGTCTTCAGGCAGAGCTAGGAAAAGAAAGTAATGAGAATGTCTACATTAATCTTCAGTGAATTCCCTGCTAGCATGTTGACCTCAAAGCAGGGGTTTCCAGCTTTTGTGTGACCTTCAAGAATTGTTGGACTGAATCACCCATTATTCTATATCCTAACTATAGCACGGTGCTGTTGTCATAGGTCAGCGGTGGTGAACCTTTTTTTGGGCTGCATGCTGGAAGTCTGGGTGCACGCATGCACGCACGTGCAGCCAGATGCCCTGCACTCCCCCATGCGTGTGTGCACACACGCAGACCTCCCACCACCCTGCACGCTCTCCCGCCCTGGTTCCGAAGCACAGCTGATAATTGGATCAGCTATGTTTCGGCTTTGGAGATGCATGTGCATGCGCACGGGGTGGGGGTGGTGTCATGCGCACCTGCACAGGCGGCAGGGAAGGGGGGGTCACATGTGCTTGTGCACACGACCCACCCCACCACCCATGCACATGTGCGTGCTTCGCCACAGCTGGAACACAGAGCAGCTGTGTTCCCAACAAACTTATGAAAGACCGCCAGGGACTTCAGGTGGCTGGGCAGGCCCACTTAACCAATGGTACACGTGCCCAGAAGGAAGGCTCTGCGTGCCACTTCCGGCACCCGTGCCATAGGTTCCCCATCGCTATCTTAGGTTATGGTCATAGTCTACAGAAATCTAGAAGTCTATATAGAAATATAGTCCAGCAATATTTGTACAAGTCAAGCTTGGAAAGGGCTTGGTGAAGTACATAGAAAGAATGGATTCAGACACAGAATATTGCAGAATCTGTTCCAGCTTGCCTTGGTTACAAACAATAGAAAACTTAGCACAGCACAGGAATATTATCCTTTTCCTGAATGTCCAAAAGTTTTATTTGAAGAAGATGCTTTGATTTATTCTTACAGGTCTCTTTCTCTCCCTCTCTCCCCCACCAGGCCATGTGTCTTGACAAGGATATGTCTTGGTGAAGAGAAGACAACCCTTCAGGAGCTGGAGGATGTACTCAAATAAAGAAGCCAACAAAAATTAGTGGGCTCCTAGAAACAGGATGATGACATAATGTGATTAGAAGAGTGACCATTACAGCATACTAGCTATCTTTTTTCCTGATTGATGTAAACTGGGGAGGAATAAACATTTTTATAGATATATAAAGTCATTATAAGACTTAATCCTTCTATTTGCCTTCTCAAAATTAAAATTAGACTGCTAATTTTGGATGGGTTAGTGCCAATCTTTGGTGACTGTATATCGGGGATCTTTTAGGAGGACTACTTACAAACTGTGATCTACAATTTCCCACCTTCTAGTCTTGAGATGCTGGCTGGTTGACCCCTAGTGTGTGTCATTCCCCTTTTTGAATAGGTGAACCCACAGGGGTGGGTTTCTGCTGGTTTGTCCCGATTTGGCCAAATCGTTTGTTATGTTAGAGCGGGTTAGGGTGAACCAGTTCTTCCGGATTTGGGTTTGGCCCCTGGGCTATTGTTTGTCTTTTGAGGCCTTTTTTTAAGCCCAGCTGATCGGCTGTTCTGACTCATCCGAGCTGCAGTAAGGGGCATGTTTTCTTGATTTTTCCTAGTGCAGCGTGCGCGCAAAGCGTGCAATCACCGAACCAGTTGTTAGACCAGTAAAACCCACCCATGAATCAGGGGTGGGTTTCAACCAGTGTAACAACCGGTTTGGTTGGCTTTGTAAAAAAAAATGTTTTTTTTTTGCCCTCCCACCTGCCCGGAAGCAGAAAACAGCTGAGGCATGCTAGCGCTGATCAGCTGTGCTCCAAACAGAGCAAATAAGTGTAAGTATAGCATCCAGGTGGGCAGGGGGGGGGATTATTTTCCTTAACAAAGGCCAACCGAACTGGTTCACTAGCACCGGCCGGCCTTAACAAACAGTTCGCCCAAACTAGGGCGAACCAGTAGAAACCCACCCCTGCCCTGAATGAACCATAGAATAAAAATCCTTTAATCTCTTCTAGCCCAACCCCTGTCTCAGGAAGAAATCCGCATGCCATCCCAGACTAATGGCCAACCAATCTTGCCTTAAACATCTCCATGACCCCAGGAGGCAGGCTGTTTCATTGATTAATGACCATCATAGGCAGGTAATTCCTCCTTGGGTTGGATCTGAGTGGCCTTTGTAAAGCTTCCATCTGTTGGCTCTTCTGCTTTCCCCCCCTACTTCTTTCCCACTATGGGAAATAAGTGCACATCCCATTCACTTCTATGCAAACATTCACAATTCCTTTAACCATTCATCAAAGGATTTAGCCACCAAATCAGGGATGGATTTCTCCCGGTTCGCTGGTTACCTGCTTTGTAGATGCGCTGCCAGATCAGCTGTCAAAAGCGTGCCGTGCGGGATCGCGTTCAAAAACTTTGTGATATTCTGCAAATACTCTGATCCAACAGCTGTGGTGGCTAACTGGGAGAAACCCATCCCTGCTCCAAACCCTTCACGATGAGCTTTGCCACATTTATTTGCACTCTTTCTACTGTCCTAGCACCTTCTTGTATTGCAACCATGAAAACTGGACACAGTATTCCAAGGTCAGTCTGACCAATGCAGCAGCAAGCAGAATGATCATTTGCTGTGATTTGGACACTACATCTCTGTTGAAGCAACCCAAGGCTGCATGAGCTCTTTGGGCAGCTGCCACATACCTCTGGCCCAGTATGGCGGAATCATAACCTTGGCACCCCTCCAGATTATTGTTAGGCAGTTTCAGGTATATTGTATGCAAAAAAATAAAAAAAAATCCGCCGTAAATAGGCATCAAGCCAGATACGGGTATTGCTTCCCTGAGGTTTCTCTCCAAAGAAACATATGGAGCAATTTCTCTCCAAAGTACGTGCGACTCAAAAACAGACTGATTCTTGCTTCAAAAACAAAACAAAAACAAAAACGGGTCCTCGGTGCTCTCTGAGCTTGTTTGTTAGATGCTTCATTACCTTAACTAGGTAACATCATCAGTGCTAGACAATGATGATGTTATCTAATTAGGGCAGGGCTGTCAAACTCCCGGCCTATGGGCCGGATTCATCACACGCTGGCCAGGCCCACGCCCGGTTTAGCGAAGGAGAAAAAAGTCCCAGTATGTCATGTGACACCGCGGTAACAGCGTGAGTTTGACACCCCTGAATTATTTCTTTATTTATTTATTAGGTTTATATCCCGCCTCTCTTCCCCAGTCAGGGGAACTCTGAATTAGGGTAATGAAACGCCTGCAAGAAAACAAGCAAGCTCAGAGAGCACCAAGGACCCTTCATTTCTACCCTGAGCTACAAATATTCTCCTTTATTGGTAAAAACAAAATCATTTGAGCAACCAACCAAATCCATCAATGCAGTCATTTGCTGGTTCTTCTAGGTGTAGCTAGGTGTAGGTGTAGCTACCCTGTTGACCTGAAAATGTCCAAAAGCCAACTAGATTTGAAATTCCATTGTTCATTTAAATAATTAGAGCATTAATTATAGCACCTAACATTATAGCAGAGGGGGCAGGAGACACATAGTCCACAGCTGTCTTCTCTAACAACCTGAAGCCATTTTTTCAGTATCTGACCAACCTGAGGAAGTCTTCCCTCCAAGCCTGGTGGTTGGGTTGGCCATTTCTGAATCTTGATTTGTGACTTAAAGATCTTGCCAGCTTCCTAGGTCTCCACATAGACTTCTCAATTAGCAGAGTAAACCTAGGTCTGTTGAGAAGAAAATCCCTTTAGATTTGCGCATGAGTCAGTATGGGATTGGAACCTAAAAGTTAAATATTTAATCAAAGCGATGCACATAGTGAGTCAAATAGCAGATATGATATGCATATTTAATACAAGTGCATGGGAATAAGTGTTCCCATAGAGCATTCCTCATTTTTCTCTCATCTCTGTAAAGTCTGCGGCAACATTTGCATTATCCCAAAACAAAGAAACTATGTTTCTTGGTTCATATTTTTTTTTTACCAATATGCAAATGTAATTAATAAATGTTTTTGCTCCATCAGTCAAAAGTCAACTGGTTAATTGATTAAAATGCCTGTGTTTGCCTCGGTGGCACAGTGATTAAATGCAACACTGAAGCCAATCTCTGCTGATATGTTCAGCAGGTTGTCAGATCGAATCTCACCAGGCTCAAAGCTGACTCAGCCTTCCATCCTTCTAAAGGTCAGTAGAAAGGGGAGCCAGATTGTTTGGGGAAAATATGCTGAGTCTGTAACCGCTTGGGGAGTGTTGGAAAGCTCTGATAAGCAGTATATAACATCTGAGTGCTATTGCTATCTCTGTTGTAAGCTGCCCAGAGTCCTTCGGGAGTTGGATCTATGGTATATACTTTATGCTATTTTGTTCTGAGTAGAGTTTCCTGTTACAGTTAAATAGTTAAGCAGTAAATCACATGGTTGAGTTTAGTCTTTGTTTGCTCTGTGGGGTGCTTTATATAAAGAGAATTTCTAAGAGTCCATGTCTTCAGAATGGAGCGGAACATAATCCTAGAATCCTTTTCTACAAGTTTTGGACTTCCAATGGGAAATGCGTGAAAAAGTTTTATGCAATAAGCTTCTGTTCACAATACATGCCATAGTTTTATTTCCAAGGCCACTGTGTTATAATAGTTAAATTACTCCACTGTGAGCCAAGAATTTCTGCTTTTTTTTCAGCCACGAATTCATTAGATGGTATTAGACTCCCAAGGGACTAATCACCGTGAGAGTAATAACGGTGCAGCCTACAAGAAAGTCATATTGTGCCATTTCCAAGAACAGAAAGAAAGAAACTCAAAAGTCAAAGGAGGGCAACAACTGAATTCAAATTTCACAGAAGGCTATGGAAGATCTGGAAACCGGTGGAATGGTTCATTTGACAAAGTGATACAAAGCAATAAAGACTAGGGGGGGGATTTAGAAAAAAAAAATCACCAAATAGGGCAGATGTTTTAGCTGTGATGTTTGCACTATAGTCAGTCTTAATCTAGAGATTGGAGATTGAATCCATTAATCATGAGTACGTGCTGCCGATATCAAATTGCACCTAACATTTCTGAGACAAAGATGCAGTGTCTAACCCTCTGGGTCTGAAAACCACAACAACCGGTTATGTCTCAGATCTGTCTTCTCCTTTGGGTGAATCAGCTCTTAATCTGATAGAAAGCTGAAATCGAGAATATCACAGCCGTCTTTGCATGGACATTACTGAGATTTCTACTGGATCAGTTTGCAGGCTCCACAATAGAACAAATCCTATCCATAAAAACAAGTATAGAACTATATATTACTTTTGAATCAGGGAAGCTCATATTTATACAAAGTAGGAAGAATACTTTGGCTATGCTACTTTTTTAGTCCATCTATTTGATTTTGGTCATTGGCCAAATAAACAGTATTTCATTCCATTAATAAAAAAAACAATAAAATCCTTCCCATGTTCTAATGTATTCGGTTATATTTTACTGCTTTGCAGATCTTTTTGTTAACCATGTATTCTATGAAGAACTTCGGTCATTTGACAAATGATTCAACCACCTGATTTATTTACATGAAGTTTCCGCTTTCAAAACTCTCAACGCCAAAATGTAACACAACGCTATGGACCTTATTGTGAAACTTTCCTTGGAATACCTTGGAGAACTGTTTCTGCTCAACACCAACCACACTGAAATCCCGTTGTGCAATCCACCATGGTTTGTTTACCAAAGGATTGCTAAATTAAAACTGGATGGATTCCCCATATTGCACAACTTAAAAACCACTCACAACTCACAATGGCTGGATTAAGACTTGGGTTGAGATGTAAAAGCTGAACTGCAACTGTCTGTCTGTCTCTCTGTCTATCTATTCATCTATTTAAATTTATACCTGTATTTTGGTGGTCAATCTAATTCTGCAATCTCTTTCTAGTGAACCAATGCAAAATTTCTGGGAATCTGAGAAAGATAAATATATTCCACCCTTCTTTCTCACTCATACGCATCAGCAATTCTTACCCCAAACCCCCAATACTTAGATGAAGGTATTATTATTATTTTTTAGCCCTTTACAAAAAAGCCAAGTTGAAGAAGGACAAGCAGCATAACGAGAAAGATCCTTCTGTCCTAACTTTGTTCCAAAACCTAGGAAAATCTAGATCTTGCGAACAGTATGTTTCCGTTTCAGCCAAAGTCATTTTTGCAACCCCAGAGCAATTTACTTTCTAGCTAGTACACTTAGCCCATTCCCTGATTAAGCATTTCCTCATTATTTTTGCAAGCGAGGTTTAATGGAAGAAAATTCCGTCAGGATTAGATTTGTCTCATTTAGTATCATGTATCAATTCAATTAAGCCCGTTCACTGTATAACCAAACATACATTTTCCCAGCTAATAACACCCTCGCTGTCGTCCTCTTCTGAGTTTGGAGCAACTTCTCGCTGTATTCCAGATGTGCATTTTAATTTCCTAAAGATGGGCAGTGTGGGATTTATTATAATTTAATTTAAAAAAAGAAGAAAAAGGAAAAGAAAATAAACGTGTGGGAGGGACAGGAAAACAGGACTGAGCGAAGGGAAAAGCCATCAGAAGGCGTGAATAGGAAAAAAACAGCAGGGGAATGGCCGATGCAGGGGACTCTCCAACAAAGGGAGATTTGATTGTAGTCCATTTCGCAGTGTGAATCGTGCTGTTTTTTCAGAGAAGCTGCAAAATACAGTTTAGCAGGGCAGGTTGTTTTACAAGTTGATGATCCTTCAGGCTGTGTGAACTTTAAGTGCAAACAGCCGCCTGGCTTGGATTTCTGCATCTTTGCTATTTATTTATTTATCACATTTATATGGCTGCCCATTTCGGGTAAAGCAATTCGGAGCGGTGTACAATTTTTACTTTTTTTCCCCATTCTCCCGCTTCCTCCCCCTTTTTGAGACTCAGTTTTAATAGTTTGTTGCTTTCGTTCAGTTGCTAAATTGTGGCCGACTCTTCACACGTGGACCATAGCACATCAGGCCTACCATCTTTCACTGTCTCCCGGAGTTTGCCCAAACACATGCTCACTGTGTCAATGACACTCTCTAACCATCTCAACCTCTGCCGTCCCCTTCTCCTTTTGCCTTCCATCTTTCCCAACATTGATGATCATGCAAATGGTAATGTCAGGTATTTGGGTACCACAGTTTATCAATGAGTAAAAGGCATGATTTACTTCCTTTGATATCAGGTGAAATTCAGAAAGTGAATTCCGTACCTAAGCAACAATTGCCAATCCTTTTTTTTTTTATAGATGTACAAGCATGTGTCTGTCTTAAAGCAAAAAAAAAAAAAAAAAGCATAATCCTTCATGCTGGCCTCTTTCCAGGTTTCCAATATCAAATAACTTGGGTTCAGTTCAATGCAATGCTTTCAAGAATACTTTGAGAGGTTTTATGTAAAAGCAACTTCTCAGCCCCACATTCTGACATTAAAAAAAAGTGGGGGGAGAAGAAAATAGAAGGTCTTGTTTTATTTTACTTAATGTTTATAAGGTTACCTATTCAAGGCCTTCCATGTTGCTTTCCATATGCTAATAAATTCCACATTAAATGATTCTTCAAGTGCACATTGTTGTTAGCCCCTCGTTTTAACCAGGTTTTTTTTCCCCTATTAATTATTTGGCACAGTCTTCAAGGTTGCGGTGTTCTTTCTTTTGTTGATGCTGTCATCGTCATTGTGTCTTTGTTGAACACACCAAATGTGATGGAATAGAGGTGCATTAGTGCACTCATTAAATCCATGGAGTGATCTCAAAAGACATTTGCTTTCCTGTATGTTTGACAGCATCCTCGTGATTCATTTTAATCTCCTGTATCTCTGGCCCCACTTTTTTACCCTTTCAGGAAAGATTAAAAAAAAAAAAGAGGTTCAAGTGCCCTACAAACTATTCAATAAGTGAGGAACCTGAGAAGGGGATTTGGTTCATCAAACACAGCGTTATCTCCAGGCAACAGGCTTCCGGGAATTCTACATATTGCTAAGCACAAATGGCCTTCTGAAAAACTCCACCAAATTGTTGGGCAAAGAAACTGACTGACTGCATTTCCCAAGATTCCCTCAAGAAGGAGAAATGATTGGACAATTTCTCAAGGGCAGGACACCACCGTTGAAAAAGGCTTCACAAGAAATCCCCCATCTTCCTTCAGGACTGAATCTCTATAGACAAACATAAAATCTGGTGTTTTAGAAAGATCGATATGAAAATATTGATGGGATTCCATATCATACTAGGCACATATGAAAAAGAGGAGGAGGCCAAAGAACACAAGGCAATCCCAAAAGACGATGGAGACATCATCAGAGACACTCTAGAGTAGAATCAATTAACAATGGTGGAGGCCTCCCGGAGAGCAAGAACCAGAACTTTGCACATCTGCCTCAACCCATGAAGTGGTAAAAGAAGGAATAAAGGAGGAAGAGGAGAAGAAAATATGAAAATAAGGCACGTTTCCAAAAGTTGTGTGTCAAAAAATAGTAGTTTAAGAATGAACTTTGAGTCAGGAAATGTGGGTCTAAGATGTTTAAATGAAGGAGGTTCACATAAAAATAATTGAGAAATGGGAATCCCACCCCCCGCAAAAAATGTTTTTGAGAGTTTGGTTTCAGACATTAAAGAAGGTTATTTTAAAAGGCAATATTCTTCTATAAAAAGCCATTAGAACAATCAATAGACCATCATTTTTATTGTCTACTTCAGTCAAATACACTGGATTTACCCAGCTCTGCACAGATCTATTCCTCTCTGCAAGAGTTCTCAAAAGAAAGCCCTGGATGGAATCTCAAACCGGTAGGAGTGCCATGCTATCAATAAAGTCATGCTGGTAAGAAACCTTGACGATAGCAATAGCAATAGCACTTAGACTTATACACCGCTTCGCAGAGCTTTACAGCCCTCTTCAAGCAATTTACAGCCTCAGCATATTGACCACCATAATCTGGATCTTCGTTTTACTGACCTCGGAAGGGTGGAAGGCTGAGTCAACTTTGAACTGCTGGCAATCGGCAGTCAGCAGAATTAGCCTGCAATGCCGCATTCCAGCCACTGTGCCACCACGGCACTTACCTTGCCTTCCTGGTCTTTTCCTGGATTGCTCCCTTTGAAATTTATCACCCGTGCGTGAGAGTCTGCAAGGGTTCCTTCCAGAGTTTATGATTCAATTACAACTGAGACGTCACCCAAGCCATAATCCTCTGCTTGATAGACTTGGCCAGCCGCACACCTTAATCAAAGAGGCATCTATGTGACATGCAAGAGTGTGCTCAGAATTTGAGCATAGCAGCTGGAGAGGGGAATAAAGGCAAAGGACAACAAAGTAGTCATAGCTCGTTGTACCGACGTTCAGCATCACAGCAGTCATTCTGAAAAACCAAAGTGAAGCTCGGCAAAAGTCCAGTGGCTCTCTACCGCTGCTGAAAACTGCTCAGTGCCTAAAGAGAGATGAAATAAATCCTTCCATTCCCCAAAAAGTAACCCCAAGATTGATGGGGTGATCACGTCTGCTCATCGCCGATATTTTAAGGGATCATTGAAATAATAAAATAGCTGCAATGACTTCGATTAGAAGGTGTGCATGTAGTAGTCTCCTGTTTAGCGCATGAATGTATTAATCTGGGGAAATGGGTCTTGTTCCTGGAATTTTGGATCATTCAATTAGAATTCAGACTTCAATTAGAGCACACAGTTTGGGGTTTTTTTATATTATTATTTTTTAAGTAATGAAGTAAAGTAATGAAGTAAAGATCGCAAGCAATTGTAAAGAAATACAATTGTTTGTACCTTTTCAAGTATATCCAAGTATACACAACTTCCAAGAGTTATGTATTTGAGATGGGAGGATCTATAAATCAAAGAAATAAATCGAAGAAATACACACAATTTTGGAACTTTTTCCAATACTCTAGAAAGCGAATGTGAAAAATTATGACACCATAAGTGACCTAAAAAAAATGCACGGGATGCAAAAACTGCATAAAATCAGAAGCCTTATGACTGAGCTGCATTAGTACTGAATTAAATAAAATTACCAGGTGGCATTTACTTAAATAATTCATTGAATTAATCCATTTAAATCCCCCATTTGCTGTCTAAGTGGACAGTAAAAACAGGCTAGCAAATATGTATAATTCTGATTTTTTTCAACTGTCACCCTCTCCATGCAAAGACACACTGTTTCCAGAATCTTCTGTCAGCTTCATTCAACAAATATTTTAGCAAACGGCCAATAATGCAAAGCAATATAGCACAATTGTGTAGTTAAACTGTTGGGCTGGGACTAAATAAGTCCAGGCTCACATTTTAATTTCATCAGTGAGCTCCTTCGATAACGTTAAGCCAATCTTCGAGTTTGAGTTCGTTCCAGAAGGATAAAATAACAGTAGACCATGTATGTTTCCTTGAAGTCCTAGTATAAAATGTCAAGCAAATTATAAATATCTTCTCCACTCTTTTAATGGTATATTCAGAAATTCTCAACAGCGTGGCTATGCACCTTATATTGTAGGAGAAATGCCAAAGCATCAGAGGGGGAGGCGTCAAAAAAGGAGTCAGCCTAGAATGGCTACGTAGCCATAAGCGGACTAAGTCCAACCTCTCTTGAATTCAATTAACCCTTATTTAACCCTTATCTGACCATTAATTGATTCTTGTGCATAGGTGATTTTAGCAAACAAATCAGTTTAATTGGAACTTAATGTATGACTTTGGTTGTTTGTGCTTGACATATACATTTTTCTCAAGCCAATTCCTAACTGATGGAATATAGGACATTTTTTTTTCCCTTCACAGTGAGGTAGAAAGAATCTGACATATAATTTTGCTGTGGTGTCATCTTTGACTAAGGGAGATTCTGACCTTTCAATATAAACCGGCTGTGTTGTCCTGATCGACCAGTCTTCAGCCAAGCAGATTGCCAAGGAAGGATCAATGGATGGGTTAGGGGAAATCGGAAAGGATTATGCCATTCACTTTAACCAGCCCTCATTTTTCATTTTCATCAGTTTATGAAATGAACCAGCTAAAGACCGAGGCATTCATACAAATGAATAAGCTAATCATAACCTATAAGAAAATAATTGGCAAAAAAAAAAATCTATCCTTGTATCATTTTTTTTTTTTAAAAAAAAACAAGGTAACTGAGTCATAACCCTAGAAATAATGTCTTAATATAAAGTATTGTGCAGTTTATCGCACTCTTATAAACAGCTGCACAAATGACTTGAGGGGTAAAATCAATTGGAGAAATAAAGACAATTAAACTTTAAACAGAGTATGTAAAACATAGCATTGTTTTTAACCTGTCAGAACTCTTGACATCAAACCAATGCTCATGCAGAAAAATGTGAAGGTTTTTCATAAATATTGTAAAAGAAGACTAAGTCGTGTTTCAATGCTTTGTATATGTAAATATTTGATATTTCCTTCATTTTCACCTAGACTTCTCTCCGTTATGCTGGCTATCAGTTTGCAGCAGAGATATATATATATTTTTTTAGGCATGTGCTTTTAATATGTAAAGCCTCTCACCTCTTCACTGTAAAGTTAAGGAGGAATCACATTCTAAATTACTTCTTCTTGTCTTAACTAGTGCTGTGCACAAAACCTAGCTAATTTTGTCCTCCAGAATAACAGAGTTGGAAGGCACTTTGGGGGTCTTTTTAGTCCAACCCCCCTACTACTCCAGACAAGTAACTGTCCCATCTCTTCTTAAAAGCCTCCAATGATGGGGCACCCAAAACTCTTGAAGACAAGCTGTTCCACTAGTTAATTGTTCCCACAGTCAAGAAAATTCTTCTAGGGTCTTGGATGCTTCCTGCCTTGATTGGTTTCCATCCACTGTTTCTTGTCTTGCCTTCTGGTGCTTTGGAAAATAAGTTGATATCCCCCCCCCTTTTTTTTTTCTTTGTGGCAGCCCCTCAAATGATCTTGCTATCATGTCACCTCTGTCCTTCTTTTCCCTAGACTAGACATATCAGTTCTCCAATTGGATGAAGGAGATTCTTCTCTTTGGAATTTGAAGTTTATTTCAAAACAAAGGATAATTTCAGTGAAATTATCCTGGGCGTAGTATAATATCCTTGCATGCTTGGGCCAACAAATGCATAAGGAATGCATGTCTTGACTTATTTTTATGATATAGTGATATAGTAGTCTCCCCAACTCTCTGCAGCCTCTTATGGCTTCCTATATTTCAGTTTACACAAAAGGGAAGATCTAGAAGGTAATTGTTGTTGGTTTTCCCAGAATGCAAATGGTGGAAAGCCAGAAAAGCTTCAGAGTGATGGAAAGATGTATCAGAGACAGCAACCCAAGGAGAAAACAGCAAATCACAAAACAACCCCCCACCAATAACCAAGCAAACTCGAATCTGGTCCTTCCCACCACCCCCTTAAGAAAACAGAAGGCGTTTTAAAGGAGAAGACAACTTCTTACGAATTGCGGAACAGATGTTGGAACAGAATTACTTTTATCTAACTTTTAAAAGTGACAACTTCAAGCCCAACCCCATGACCCGCCTAATGTTGCCAAAATATGACTTCCAGGGTCCTTCTCCAGCTGGCTGGAGCTATTGGGATTTCTGGAACCCCAAAATTTCCCCAAACATGCTTCAGAATAGAGACGTGCAACCTTTCTCCATCCAATAAAGGAGAATATATGGAGCTCAGTGTCGAAATGAGGGATCCTTGGTGCTCTCTAAACTTGGTTGTTTTCTTGCAGATGTTTCATTACCCAAACGAAGTAACTAGCACTGATGATGTTTCCTAGTTTGGGCAATGAAACATCCACAAAGAGAGCAGCAATGACACTTCATTTCTCAATTTCTTCCTTACATAAGTACATGAGCCTCGGCGGCGCTGTGGTTAAATGCAGCAGTGCAGTCTCTGATGTCTTGTTCAGCAGGTTGTCAGATCAAATCCCACCAGGCTCAAGGTTGACTCAGCCTTCCATCCTTTCTAAGGTCGGTG
>JANHGC010002244.1:117443-128142 GCA_027560395.1 Boaedon fuliginosus | reverse complement strand
TAAGGGATCAGGTCCATGCTTGGTTACAGAGCCAGGTCTCAACGGCTCTACGAAAGACAGGCAGGCTGGAGATAGTCCTAATTTCCACAGGGAGCGATGTAACTTTACTTACATTAAAATTAAATTCTCCTGGCCCCATTGGAGCTTGGGTTCGAGGAGGAGGCTGAGACAGCAAGGGCCAACAGAGGAATGACCGGAGGTACAGGATGAAGCAGTCCCAGGCCCCTCAGGCCTAGGAAGAGTCATCAGCAAAGGAGAGAAGGCACAGGATGACCAAGCAAAGGGGGAGGCAGCAGAGCTGAGGAGTGATGGAGCTCCAGCGACGAGCAATTACCTCTCCCCCCAATACCTGAGCAAGGAGAATGGGAGGCGGGATCAGCGCAGGGCAACCCAATGACTCAGGAGGAGGGCGCCTTGCCCCTCTTTACATTCACCTGGGGAATGAGATTTAAAGAGACACTGGACTAATAGTAGCCAGAAACTATTGGAGGTGCATGTTTAGAGCTTTGTTCCTGGACTTGCAGTGAACGGTAGGACTTTGGGGGGAAAGTTGGAGCAATAAAGGGGAGTTAAGCCTTCATTCTGCCTATGTTGCATCCATGCCCAGCCCTGGGTCATCAGAATTATATTTTGTGGCAAACCATTTCAGATTCTAGCAGATGTTGCAAAAGACAAGCATAAAAGAACTGAGCAGTATTTTGATGGGACATGCACAAGAAGAACCTAGATTGTAGTTTACATTGGGATGTTTTAAAAAAAATTCCTAGAAAAAAGTAATGGAAAGCCATTTTGATCTGATGCCAAGTAAGCCATATGGATGGGACCTGTCTGTCATCAGGAATTCTGCTTGAGCAGAAAGAGATATTATCTTACCCCTCATACTTCCACCATCCTCTTCTTTGTTCTGAATCTATCCCTCGGCTTGTCACTCAGATTTTCGCTTGATTTTGAACCAATCACAAAGGAAAACTGACAGTTCTAGTCCCACCTTCAGCATGAACAACCAGCTGGGTGACTTTGGGCCAGTCACACTTTCTCAGCCCAACTCAACATGGAGGGTTGTTGTTGTGAGGAAAATGGAAGGAAGGACTATTATGCATATTCACCACCTTGGCTTACTTAAAAAGTAATAAAAGTGGGATTAAAAAAAAGTCTAATAAAAACATACAAAAGTCCTACTGATGTCCTGCTGGAAGAACCAGCATTATTCCTACAGAGTTAAGTCTTGTCTTTCTCAATTTTTATAATTATTTGACAGAAGGGTAGGCCTAAGGGAAGCGGGATTAGAGTTATGATGGTGGGAACAAAACTTTGGAATCTCAAAGAATGATAATAATTCAAAGAACGATAATAATATATATTAAAAAAATCCATGGTTTTTCTTGAACCATTAGAGAAATTGGATTATTCAGTGTGCCTACTTTTCTTTGAATGTTATTGAACTAGCCACAGAGAATAAGACCCAGCTATATAATGCGGACAAGGAGAAAGAACTTGCTGAGTGGAAGAAGGGGTACCTTTGTTGTTAAGCTCTTTGCTAGCTTTCTAAATATAATTTGCTCCAAACCTTTCATGGAAATAGCTTTGTCCTTCAAATGTCTCATGGCTGTGAAGCCTTCTAATTCAATAGGGACAATGCTGGCTGGAGCCTTAAGGAGGTGGAGACTTGCTTGAAATTGAATGCCATATATGGAACAAACATTTCCAAAGTTGTCTATGAGACACATAGTTCCCTAACTGGTGGGATGTATCTTGGAAACATGTTACAAAAGGGAAAATGCCCCATATGTCCCTGAAATTATCTTGAAATGAATCTGTTTCCTTGTTCCTTGTTTAATTAATATAGCTATCTATAAAGAGCAAGAACTGTGAAGGGTATTCAGAGTTAAGAAGCCAGAGTAATTATCTTAGCTACACACAAGAGGAAGGAGATGACCAAAATACTTTTTTAAATATGAGTAAGTCTTGGATCCAATCCATTCACACATTTTATAGCCTGACCTGGACAGTGCTAAGCTGTGCTTTACCGTCCTATGTATTTTATTTATTTATTACATTTTTATGCTGCCCAACTCCTGAAGGACTTGGGGCGGCTTACAACAGAGATAGCAATAGCACTCAGATGTTATATACTGCTTATCAGAGCTTTCCAACACTCCCCAAGCAGATACAGAGTCAGCTTATTGCCCCCAACAATCTGGGTCTTCATTTCACTGACCTTAGACAGGATGGAAGGCTGAGTCAACCTTGAGCCTCGAGTGATTCAATCTAACAACCTGCTGAACAAGTCAGCAGATACTGCAGTGCTGCATTTGACCACTGCGCCACCGAGGCTCTTCTGGGCTATTTTATTTTTCTCTTCCTTCTTCTCCTTACGAACGGATGTAATGTTGAAACCTCAACAGTAAGTTATCTTTACTACAGATTATCAAAATAGGTCAGTGGGATAAATCAAGCTCTGATGTAATGATGGTTTGCTGGGGATTGGACATAATAAATGGCTGGTGCACAAGATTTTTTTAAAGAAAGTTACATATTTATCTAACCTCATTTTCCACATCTGATGTTCTCCAGATCTGGGTCCATAGGGATTCCAGGGCTCTATCATTGCCATACTGTGGTTTTAAAGTTCTTCCAACAGAATTCAAAAGTTTCAATTTTATGTATTTGAGAGGCTGATTTGGAATTTTCTTTTACTCAAGCGGTTAACCATATGACATCCAAAATTCAAGATGGTGCTGATACAGCTGTTCCAAATCCTGATATTTTTTTAAAAAAATCTAGATCATTTATCTTTAGTATGTGAAATTAGGCCAGCAGCATATAGCTTCGAGGGCTATAATCATGCCAAATTTCAGCATTTTTGTTGAGAAGCCAAGGCAAATCATATTAATATTTTATTGCCTTTTCCTTTTTATAATCCCCCCTGCCCCTTTAAAATACAACTGAAATTTAATTAATAAAAATATCAGATAATTTACTCCTTCTGTAGGGATATGCCCCATGCATTAAGGAAGATTTTACAAGTGTAGCTCTGTGCTTCTTTTCCAGAAGAGAATGATGAGTGCAATTGATTATTATCATCATCATATTGGATGCCTGGCTCTTCTGGAGAAGACCCAAGTAGCTCCCATTAGACCTTGGAGGGAACTTGCAACTCTTTTAAACTTTAAAAGCTGAAGTGTTTTCGATGCCAAAGTCAGGGTTAAGAGGCTAGCACGGTTTGTATAATTTTGGAAATATGTGATGTCTCTTCTCAATTCTACTTACACCTTCTTAATTCCTCCAGGGCAGTTTTAAGTAAACACTTTTAAGTTTGGAGAGGGGAAACATTGACGGTAGATTGTTTTTATGCCAGAAGTTGAAGAAAATTCTACTTTCATTTATCTGCAGTTTCTCTTTGATGGGTTCACACATCATATAACCTGTTCACTAAGAACAGCTGCAGATAGGCAGAACATGCTCTGCAGATAGATGGCAGCACCTAGTTGATCTTAGCTGATCCTCAAAAATTGGAAAGGCCAAAACTTGATCAGTATTTGGTCTGGGGACATCCAGTAAATTTTAGGGATTAAAGTTATAATGGAAGTCAGAAATATTCATGAAAGGATAGGCAAACCACATTCATATTATTGCTAGAAAAATGTCCCAGGTACTTTCATTAAGCCATCAAGAAAAGATATTGACTTGAAGGAGACTTCATCAAAACATATAGTGCAGGATCCCACAGGTTGTTGGTACACATGGCTCCAATTGGACATTTCATTTTTTCACGGCACTATCTCAAAATGAGGAAAATGAAACAGGAGGGAAATTTCTCAAACTCTAAGAGAAAATATCAAGTCTTGAGCTTTTGTTCAATGAGCCACTGGGGAATAGCCAGAAGGGACTATAGGCATTTTAGCAATCACTACTTTTCCAAGCACTTTCCAAACTTTTTATTCTAAATTTTAAAGAAAAGAGATCCCAATCCTTGCATTGTAGTAGTAGCAACTTCTTCTTTGGTTTCTTTCTTGGCAGGTTATAGGGAAAAATGACCCCTCCTTCATTTCACTGCTCTGAAATTGTGTGGAAGATAGAAAAGGATCCAGGAAGTGTGACTTGAGGTGGACTGGAACAGATTTCTATCTTGGGGCCTTTGGAGCAAACCTCAAGTGCTGGTGTTTTCCCTTCATGTTTTGTATTTTTGAACGTGCTTTGCATGTCTTTATGTTGGTCCCATAAAGACAAAACTATCTTCTCTTAAAAAAACAACATATTGCCTCCAGGTCATATTTTTCTGGGAATATTATTTAGAAAACCTAGCTTCTTTGAAGGAGTCACAACAACCGACACAATTTTGATTAAAGAAAGAACTCTGTTTTAATAGGGATTTTTTTTTTATCATTAAAAAAGTTTAAACCTGCATAGCAATCATTTCAAAAAATAATTATTTAATGTTCCATAATGAAACTGTACACAACCTAGTCTTGAGGGACCTTGCAACCTGTTGAGGGGTGTTTCGAAGCAGTCCAGCGCAATCCCAATTTCCCTTCGGGTCCAGAGCTCCTTGGCTACTACATTGGCATGTCGCAATTTTTTTGGGTTTGAGTTGCTCTTGGCGCGGTCTGACTCGAGGATCTGTGTGGCTCTGCGCTGGGCTAGGGGAACCATTCACTCCCACCCACCCCTCAGCTGGGCTCCTCAAAGTCGTTCAATGTCTCGATATTTCTTCCTCAGGATGGAGACCTGATCTTTAAAGAGCACGGGATCGAGCCTCATCTGGGAATGGATCAGCGGCATATAGCCAAACCAGCTGGCAAAAGTGTTCATGCAGCTTTGCCTCTGAGCAAAATGATCTGGATCAGCCCACCGAGAAGCTCTGGAAGTCTGTAACAAAACACAAAGAAGCCACTTTATACTTCCAAAGTTTTTATAGTCCGTTTTTTCACCTGGAATTTTTTTTTTTTTTTAGAACTATGAAGAACCACAGCATCCCTACCTCAGTTTTATAATCTTCACTGCCCCCAAAGCACACACAAGAGAGAAGCAGAATGAGGGAAAGGTCCAAGGAAATTATGTTTTGGAATAGAACTGAACTACTGGACTGATTAAATAATTTGTGTCACCCCCGAAGCGAACCTGGCTGAGGCCATCTTTGAGGCTTCAGGGTTGCCACGAGAAGGGACAGGGAGGGGGGGAGATATATAGCTGGGAGGTTCTAGTCAAAACAAAAAGTTTCCCTGTGGGAACCAAGGGCACTTCCCACAGGTGGCTGGGGAGAGGAGGAGTGGAGTAACCAAGCAACCGGCCAGCACCTCTATTGGACAATGTGACTGATGACTTGGGGAAAGGGGGAACTTTTGCTTTTTAATCTCGTGAAAACTGTAACCGCCATAAGTTGCCAACCATCCAAATTTTGATCGTGCGACCACGGGGATGCTTCAATGGTTGTTAAGAGTGAAAAATAATTGTAAGTCACATTTTCAGTGCTGGTGTAACTTTGAATGGTCACTAAACAAATGGTTGTAAGCTGAGGAGTATCTGCATTCTACTTTAAAATCTCAAACAGAGAAAATGCTCCTTGTAATAAAACACCTACTTAGGGCTACTGGACTGTAGAGTTACTGGTCAACTATGGTAGTGAGGAATGGGGGATGGGTAACAGGCAGAAATTAATCATTATGGTCTTGTCTCTGTGCCTTTCCCATCTAAACGGCTGAAAAATGTTAGCACCACAGGCTAAATATAAACCCAGAAACAGCATCTTTGAAATTTCTCCAATCACCATTGTTACTAGAACAATTGTTTGCCTTTTGGGGGCAGGAAACAAAAAAATGTGCCTTAATGGCTTAATGTCAGGTTCCAAGTAATGCAACCTTCATAAAATGAACTCGGAGGCGTTTCCATTCCTCAAATAACTATTTTTATTTAATTGCACCATCTTGGCACCAACTGGTGGAAAGCCAGTACTGAAAGTTTCCCGGCTTTCCACGTCACTATATTAGATTTTTGAAAACAATATGTCACATTGTCCAACCAGGATGTGAAACGGTCTCCTGGCAACTTCACTCCTCCTTCCTCCGTCCAAGCAATCGTTGGAATGCGGCTGACTCATCGTCCAGCTATGTTGTGGAATTCTATCCACCTCAGTTCTCCCCCTTTCCAGTCTCAAGTGTGTCGAACTTGAATTCGTATGAATCCACCACCTAACCAAATTCAGGCTTGATAAAATGTGAGTTCTAAATAGCAATAGCACTTATACTTATATACCACTTCACAGTGCTTTACAGCCCGCTTTTAGAGATTTACAGAGTCAGCATATTGCCCCCAACAATCTGGGTCCTCATTTTACCGACCTCGGAAGGATGGAAGGCTGAGTCAACCTTGAGCTGGTGAGGATCGAACTGCTGGCAGTTGGCAGAATTAGTCTGCAATACTGCATTCTAACCACTGTGCCACCATGGCTATGTAAAATTGAATCAAGATCATTAACAAAATGATATCCTAAGAAATCTTTGTCTTCCTAAGAAGAAACACAAAATGTCTTCCTTCCTCGTTTGTGTGAGGCAGAGCCCTCTCCACCAAGACTTCTGTCCTCCTAAAAATGCAAAAGCTTCTACAATAAAAAGAAATTCCAGATTGTATCCATTTTACCACTGTGCATTGGATCCGCATTTAATATTAGTTTGCAACATTATATTGGCAGTAATAAAACTGGTCCTGTTTTGCTGACATGCACATTGCCTTCAGGACAGTGAAAAATCACTTGATTTGAATCTTTGGAATCAATGGCTCAGCGGGAAATTGCTGCTTGCTTGCCTTGGGTGAGCAGAGAGCTTCTGAAATTAGAAGCTAGAAATCCTCATTTCGGAGGGATTAGATGCTTGGAACACAAACTGAACAATGCGGTTCTCTTGCTAGCTTGAACTCTGTTTCAGGAGCATAAAATGTCAGAAAGGTAACCGTGACATTCAGGGGTTGGAGAACAAGCGAAATTCTATTGAATTCCAGATAACGTTATTGTTTCCCTCACAGGCTGGCTTAGCACATCATGATAAACCACAGTTTGTTTTAACCTTGCCAGAAGCCAGAGTAGATTAAAACAGAGAGAGTGAACAGCTCACCAAACTACAGGGACTGTATTCACAAATCACACTTAAGCTAAATCAAGCCGGTGTGCATTAGGTTAGAATTTTGATGAAGTTATAGCTAAACTTCAGATATGAAGGGTTAGAGCAGGGGTATCAAACTTAATTTCACTGAGGGCCACGTCAGGGTTGACCTCAGGGGGCTGGGGTGGGCGTGGCCAGGGTGGATGTGGCCGGGTCAACATCACTCGTGTTGGGGGCACCTGTGGTGGCCCTAGTGCTCTGCCAGCGAAAACAGGCTCTTGAGTTCCGTTTTCGGCTATGACAGAGCTCCATTTTTGCTAGCAGAGGCACTGCAGGCTGGTCCATTGCTATTTCCAGCACCCCGTGGGCTAGATCTGGCCCCAGGCCTTGAGTTAGAGGAGAAAAAAGAAAAACAATCACAGAAAAAAACTTTTTTAAAATTTTCCCCTTCCAATTACAGGTAGTTGATTTACAATACAGTGGAACCTCGGTTCACATATGCTTCTGTTCACAACCAAATTGGTTCACAACCAAAAAAATCAGCTAAATGTTTGACTCGGATCGCAAACAAATCCTCGGTTTGCAACCAAACTTCCTGAGGATGAAGAAATCTCAAGAGAGAAAACACCTGAAGGGGAGCGTCCTTCCATCACAGAGGCAGCCTCTCCCGCAAAACAGCAGCCTCTCTCTCGCTCAGAATAGACCAACTGAACAGTTTTCTC
The DNA here is from genome assembly GCA_027560395.1 of Boaedon fuliginosus. Lineage (NCBI taxonomy): Eukaryota > Metazoa > Chordata > Lepidosauria > Squamata > Lamprophiidae > Boaedon > Boaedon fuliginosus. The sequence goes on along the minus strand of JANHGC010002244.1, from coordinate 120,326 downwards.
TGTTGTTCATGGTTTTCTCAGTGTTTGTACTAAAGGATTTTACTGTTACACTCTGCGTTCTGTGACATATTTAACTACAGTACTATATTTGTGTGCTTCAAAATCTTAAATGAACAATAAGAGTTCATACGGGTCTGGTACGGATCAAACGTATTTCCATACAACCCAAAGGAAAAATTTGTTTCAGTTCACATCCAACTCGATTCACAACCAAAGTTATGGAACGAATTGTGGTCCACTGTAGTTCATTTAGTGACTGTTTTAAGTTACAACGGCCCTGAAAAAAGTGACTTATGTCCATTTTCAGTCTTACAACCGTTGCAGCATCCCCATGGTCACATGATCAACATTTGGTTGCTTGGCAACTGACTCATATTTATGATGGTTGAAAGTCCTAGTGAGATCACCTTTTGCAACCTTCTGATAAGCAAAGACAATGGGGAAGCCAGATTTACTGAACAACTGTGTTGTTAATTTAATTAATTTAGGACAAAATCCACTTAATTAATTTTAGGACAAAGTTCACTGAACGAATTTCTCACTTAGCGACATAAATTTTGGGCTCAAATGTGGTCATAATTTGAGGTCTAGCTGTATTCTGGATCTTTCCCCCAGATGCTTCACAAGACAGTGGAATCGTTGAATTCTGAAATCCTTCCATTCCTCCATGTTTGAAATGGACTTTTATATATGGACTGTCAAGAATTACAAATTAGTCAGTGGGGTTAGGGAGAAGGAGAATGTAGAGATGATTTAGCATCTTAATTCAGTTTTCCTCAGCTTCAGCAACTGGGGAATTCTGGGAATTGAAGTCCACACATCTTGAAGTTGCTGAGGTTGAGAAACACAACATTAATTTATCAGCGCTCTGTTAGATAGAAGAAGCAGAGTGAGATGCTGAGATGAGTTTTTAGGGATTCCCCGATAACAAACTTAAATGACAAATCGCCACTTGTTTAGAAGATAATCATATTAACTGGTATGCTTCCTGTGCCAGCAACGTGAGTGGTTACTTCATTTGAGCCTTTTTCCATTAATAGTTTTATTTCCTTTTCACTCTCAGAACAACATATGTGCTTTTCCATTTATATCTAAAGTGTGGAATTAGTGAGAGCATTTGCATATGATTCCATAATATCTATCAAGCCGGTTTTGTCCAGCAGGGTTGGTACACTGTGGTTTCCTTCAATTAAACAATGACATCTATTGTGATCTCAGCAGGCCTTCTCTGCATCAGTGCCCGCCCTCTGGAAAGAGGTCTCCCCTCTTCCCCAGATCCAGATGCCCCCCCCAACACCCAGTGTTTTTAAGTTCTTCATCCAGGACTTTCACAAATGATTGAATGGGGTTTGTTCCTTTGTCATTCCTGTCCTTGTAAGTCAGATACTCCTTGACCATTCAGTGGTCATTTGAAGTTACAACGGCACTGAAAACAGGGACTGATGACCATTCTTAAAACCGTTGCAGCATCCCCATGGTCCCGCCATTAAAATTATGGCATGTACTTATGAAGGCTGAAGTGTCTCGGGGGTCACATGTTCACCTTTTGCGACGGTCTGACAAGCAAAGTCAATGGGAGAGCCAGATTCCCTTAATAACCTAACTTAATAACTGCAGCAGTTCACTTAACAAAGGCGGCAGGAAAGGTCATAAAATGAGGCAAAACTCATTTAACATCTTGTCTCATTTAGCAATAGCCATAGCACGTAGACCTATATACCGCTTCACAGTGCTTTTCCAGCTCTCTCTAAGCGGTTTACAGAGTCGGCATACTGCCCCCAACAATCTGGGTCCTCGTTTTACCCACCTCGGAAGGATAGAAGGCTGAGTCAACCTTGAGACTGGTGAGATTTGAGCTGCCAAACTGCAGTCAGTCAGCAGAAGTAGCCTGCAGTACTGCACTCTAACCACTGCACCACCGCAGCTCTTTATGGAAATTTTGGGCTCAGTTGTGGTTGTAAGACGAGAACTACCCGTATGTACTCTTTTATTTTTGCATTTTCCCCTAGTCTTTAATGTTTTTACTTGGGAGCCATCCAGAGTTGCATTCATGTTTAATAAATAAATAATTCTAAATCACTATGCAGCATGATCAGGATGAATTACAGTCAGTTCCCACTTAACCACTGTTATTTAAGGACCATTCCAAGTTATGACCTGTCCTTGAAGTTATAACTGCTGAAAATCCCTCCTTGGTCATGAGATGGTATTTTATTTACATACTTGGCAATCAACTCACATTTACATCCAGTTGCAGTGTCCAATGGTTCTGCGATTGTGATTTTTGGGAGAATGTTTTTGCTTAATAACCATGGGATTTGCTTAATGGCCACAAGGACTTGCTTTACAACCCGTGTGAAAACAAACATTTGAGTACAGTCACAGTGAATGGCCTATAGTGCAAATCTGGGCTCCATCATGTTTCTTAAGCAAGAACTATCTGTCTAGTGAATCTGGGTTAAACACAGACAATGGTCATGGGATGTTCCTGAACTACAACTTCCTGCTCCGCCTTGCCTTATTTCCTAGGAATTCTTGGAGATCTGGATCAACAAAGTCTGAACTGACTACTTGTGGCTTGTGAACTATGGCTTTGTTCTCCCCTGTGACAGCAAGGAGTCCTCATCATTCTACTGCCTTGCCTTGCGGGGTCCCTCAGGGGTCGATCCTGTCCCCTCTCCTCTTCAACATCTACATGAAACCGCTGGGTGAGATCATCCGCCGACATGGGGTCGGGTATCATCAGTACGCTGATGATACCCAGTTGTTCATCTCGACCCCTGGTCATATTAGCGATGCTGTGGATGTGATGTCCCGGTGCCTGGAGGATGTGAGGATCTGGATGGGGACCAACAGGCTCAGGCTCAACCCAGACAAGACCGA
>JANHGC010002244.1:81835-99982 GCA_027560395.1 Boaedon fuliginosus | reverse complement strand
GATTTGCAAGATTCTATGATGGACTTCAACTCCCAGAATTCCCCAGCCACTATGGCTGGCTGAGGAATTCTGGGAGTTGAAGTCTTAAAGGTTCCAAGGGTAGAGATCCGTGCTATAACCTTACAATAAATGTGGTGTTAGTGTTTGGTTTGTGCTTCTTGTCTGGACTACCACAGAGAACTGACAGTATCTTTGGTCGCAGACTGCGGTCTTATGTAATTGGGTATAGCTAATCTAGTTCCCCTCCCAAATCCCTATTTTGTTCCTAGAAAAGTAAAGAAGTTTTGGTTGAGAGCTTAGGTTCTCATACATTGTTTTAGTGGGCCGGCTTACTACACAGCTTAGATTCCACTTGCCTCACACTGTCAGCTGTACATTACCCAGAAACGAGATTCCTCTTCCCAGCCAGTGTGTTCCTCAGGAAAGAACTACTTACCTAGGTTAGCGTAATAGTAAGGGAAATCTCCCAGATATGATGAATACTGTGGCAGTACAAACAACCCCCCGGGGTGTTTGTTCCATATTAAACTGTTACGGGATATGTGCTTAAATATTCTGTCTTGAATAATCTGCAAAACAAGAAGTTAAAACAATGTTTAGGAAACTCTTAATGCAAAAAAAAAAAAAAAAAAAAGCAGAACCCTTTCATCAAAGCCACCGAGAGGCAGATTATTTAGAATTGGTATGGAATCTTCTTGGCACATAGAACTTCATTTATCTCATTTATTGATACAGATACTGTGTAAAAGTTAGGATCTAACTAACACAGAATAGTTCTAGTTTCCAAAACAAGCCATTGGAGAGACTGATGGATTCATTCTGCAATTTTGCCATCAATATATAACATAAAAGACAGTCATAGCTTTAAACTGAATGAGAACTGTCTCTGAAAGGCAATGATTTTAACCTACATATTTCTGTTCTCTTTCCCAGGCTAAAAAAAAACCCTACCATTATAGTAATTTCAGAAATATAAATTGTACAGAAAACTTTGCAATGTCAGTATTCCATGTTTGGCCCAAGAAAAAACAGTGACGGCTAATGTACTGTTGTAATTTTCATGGTATTGTGGAAGAAAATGCAAGGTTTTCACACTGGGATTCAAAATCTAGGGCCCTGAGAATTTCAGCTTTCCTTAATTTTATTTTGTTTTAAAATGAACACATTCAGTTAGCAAGATAGCCTTGTTAAAGTGGGAAATCCTATTTCCTGATATTTATTACAGAGATGTTGGTGCTTCAATGTGCTCTATAAATCCAGGATTTTTCTCCCTAACTAGAAAAGGAATGATGTTGCAAAAATCACTGAAAAGACAAACTGCACACTGGAATATGCACACTCGCTTAATTGAAATAAAGTACTACTGTATTTCTTTCTCCTTCGCTTAGGTTGATGCTTTCTTCATCCAAAACCACAGCACGTAACACAGATCCTTGATGATCCAATCACAGAGCATGTAAAAAAGATCCTTCATAATAGAAATGACTAAATCCTGAATTTAAGAAACATAGTTTGGTTGTGTATCTTGACCTGCTTAGTGATCCTCATTCAGATCATTAGAGAATCCAGATTAGGCACCCACTGTTTATCCAACTTCAATTATAGCATGTTAAAAAAAAAAGAACAAAAGGTATAATTCCAAATTATCCATGTGGTCTAGAGGTTAAGGGCAACAGACTAGAAACCAGAAGATTGTCCTATCTTGGCCTGAAAGTCTATGGAGATTCTCAATCATCCATCCAGTTCATGGTTGTCCCAAAGGTGCTTTTTCAAGAGGCAATTTCTAGTTTTCTCTGAAGACGTTTCACTTCTCCTCCAACAAGCTTCTTCAGCTCTGACCGGATTCCCTTCCCCACCATCCAGAAGCCTTTTGGATGAGAAGTGAAACATCTTCAAAGAAAAACCAGAAAGCCCAGTTGACCCTTGAAAAAAACACCTTTGGGACTTGGCCTTGGTAACTGAGAGCCAGTTACTCTCTTTCAGTTCACTTCACAGGGTTTTTGTTGTGAGGAAAATAAGAGGAAGAAGGAGTATTAGACATGTTTGCCTCCTTTGAGTTGCTTATTAAAAAAATAAAGGTGGAATATAAATAAATAAAAAACCAGATCCTGTCAAAAGGAACGGAACGACTACATAGCTGTGTTTCCTACAACAATCCACAGAACTTTTTCAGTGTGCTAATGCAGCTCACAAGAATGAAGTGTGGGGAAGTACTATAGCTTTGGGATGGCTTTTCTGAAGTCTGCTTGGCATTTCAGCCACTTCAAAATACGGTGATCACTAGGCCTAGGGCTCTTATAAAAATGGTTGTTATTATGGGCGCACACAATCACAGAATTGTACGATTAGCCTCTGCCATCTGACTCAGTACTTTAATTTTTTTTTTTCTAAACAGTTGATTACATTTCCAAAACATCATAGGCTGCTGCTAACTAATTATTTTTTAAACATACCCACGGGGACTATGTAGTATCCAGAGATATTCTTATAAATAAAGAGTATAATACAAGCTGGTGCTTTGCTCTGCAGCATGCCAGCTCCCAATTTAAATCTTTTGTAATAGTAAATAATGTAAAAGGAAGAAAAATAAATCACGTGGATTGCAAAGCTTGGTTTATGTGTAGCCACTCTGGGGCCTATCTGCAACTTATTGCTTTAACCTATGATAAACTATGTGTTTCAATAGCAAAATGCTCTAACTTTAATCTCTACTCTTTCCAATGAAATCCATAAATGCCCTAGTCTGTTACTAAAAAGCTAACACTAGCTAGTATATCAAATACTGTATTCAACACGTCCACAGTCTGACTTAACGTAAAGTGGGTTAACATAGTTCACTACCTAATATTTCATTTGTCACTTGTTCAGTGATAAATAATTACCTCTGTGAAAGTGCCACATACAGCTGGCCTCTGATACCGCAGAGAAAAGGTTTCTCCAATAAAATTAGATCATCATATCTAGGACAACTTTCCTGTTAAAACACAACGCTTGTATGGTTCCCTACGACTCAGTTTAACTTTGAAACCAGCTCTCAAATGCCACTGCTGATAGGTATTTTCAGTTACAGGTCAGGCTGACAAAATCTTACCGATCCTGTTATTTGATGGATCGGGGACATCTTAAAAGCTGTACCAAATTTAACGGTAACTATTCTAGTTCTGAAAACAATATTCAACCGTGCAAAAGGCTGGAGATGCTTTGTAGGAAAGGATACAGGAAAGGACAAAAATAGAGGCAATTTACAGCTCTTTCGCTAGCCGTAAAAATTGCACAGGAAAAATAGCTACACACCCATCGCTAAATGCCATTTGCAATTTGCGCTCTTCGTTCCACCCCCTTTTTTTTTAATCACTGCTGAAAGTTTGGTCTAAAAATGAATTTGTGTCAAACGTACTTGTGTCAATTTGGCGTGCCTCCACTCTTCCTGGGGACTCAAAAGCTTATTTTTGTAAACTTACTAATTAAGTAAACACATATCCTACATGGATTGAAGAAGGAATTTTCAATCAGGAAACTGGGCTGAATGAGATAACGATTTTTCCCCCATAAAAGGACTCTAAATTAAAATGTGTTCCAAAGGGTGCATTTCCATCTTGATATCAATTCTTTTCCTCGCCTCCCACACTCCTGGGTCATGAATCCCCTTTTAATGGGGATGAGGATATTTCTGTTGAATTAAGTCAATATGCACTGAATATGCAAATTATCTCACTCTCCTTTCTTTCAGAATTAAAACTGCTTTTATATAGGTTTTAATTTCACAAAGTGAAGAAAACATAAAGCTGGGAAAGATTGCATTTCATTTCATTCAGTTCATTTTCCTTTTGTGGGAATATGACTTGGATAAATACCTTCACGTCTTATTCAGTTCTACCTTTGTCCCATCCTGTGAGTTTCAGGTAAAATCAATTCAAATTTTGAGGAAATGGGTACAGAAAAAAAAAAAGAACATCCATTTATGGCTGATCAAAGATCTTTAAAAATGGAAAATTCCTATTGTGGAAGACTGACCAAGTAGTGAAAGATGAAATCCTTCGTAGATTGCTTTAAAACAATGCTTCCTAACTTTATTCATTTTAAGATGTCTGAACTTCTACTCCCAGAATACCCCAGCCAGCAATGCTAGTTGGAGTATTCTGGGAGTTGAAGCCCTCAGAAACTCAAAATGAATAAAGTTGGGAAGTATGCTTTAATAAAACCATTTTATATGAATGAACTGGTAGCTTCCACTACAATTTTCATGGATACTGAAGAAACTACAGCAAATATGTAGCTCCTTCCTAGGATATATGAAAATAGGTCATATCTATTGTTGAAACAAATATTAGAACATTTCAAATGCAACTCATTTTGTTCTGCAGAACTGTGTGTAAAGCAGCACACAAACTAGCAGATATAACAGCAACTCCTTACAATATTCCTGTGCAGATGGCAATTGTTAGTTGACCTTGCCTAGCCTTGGAAGCTAAGCAAGATTAACTCTGCTGAATCACAAGTTGGGAAGCACAAAGAAATCTGTAAACTAGACTGTTCAGAAGAAGCGATGGCAAAACCTTTTCTTTATTTATTGGCGAAAAGAAAATAATTTGCATGGCCGTACTGACAATCACCAAGAGTTGAGTTGACTTTGGATCCTGGAAAATTTACTTTTTAATCTTGAAAGCTAACTTCTCAGCTGCCCCAGTGTGTTCTGTCAATATTAAACATGGTTTAGAATTATATCTGCATCATCCCAGTAATAATGCATGGCTGTGAGGATTGGACCATAAAAAAGGCTGAGCGTTAAAATGAAGTTTTTGAATTGTGGTGCTGGAGAAGACTCTTGAGAATCCCTTGGACTGTAAGGAGATCAGATCAGTCAATCCCTAAAGCAATCAGCCCTGACTGTTCTTTGGAAGGACAGATACTGAAGCTGAAGCTCAAATACTTTAGCCACCTAATGAGAAGAGAAGACTCCTTGGAAAAAATCCTGTTAGTTGGGAAAGATCGAAGGCTAAAGGAGAAGTGGATGGCAGAGGATGAGATAGCAACAGCAATAGCATTTAGATTTATGTATCAGCCCATAGTGTTTTACAGCACACTCTGGGAGGTTTACAATCTCAGCATTATTTGCATATTGCTCCCAACAATCTGGATCTTCATTTCGGATCGAAGTCTGAGTCAATCTTGAGTCCTATCAGGATTGGGCAGAATTTGCCTGCAATACTGCAATTAACCACAGTATGACTAGGGCTCCAATGGTTAGGAGTTAGATAAGTGGTTAAACAGTAGTTAGATAGTATCATCTAGTACAATTAACAAGAATTTGGGAAAACTCTGGGAGATAGGGGAGGACAGGGGAGCAGGGCATGCTGTGGTCCACGATGTTGCAAAGAGTCATGCATAATTTATTGACTGAACAACAATGATGCCATCATAGTGTGCTTATAACCCTGTTGTAAGTAAAAATGCCATATAATTGGGGGGCAGAATCAAGACTCACCTAAAGCCATGGCTTCTATTGGACCTGTTCTAATCTGAATGAAATCATAGTTTGAAGAATATTTTTTTACTTTTTTGCTATAGGAAGAGAAAAAAGGAACATGTAGCTGACTCCAAATGTGGATGAATCAACAGAGGGGGATTTGTTCAAGAAATTCAGTCTTACTGCATATGCTACATGCAGATTCGCAGGAAAGCATTCTTCAGCATTGTCAAAATCTCATTTGCCTGTAATCCCTGATTGCAAAGAATGGAATTGCTTTGCTAGGCTCAAATATCAAACTAATAGGGGAATCTTCTATTCTCTTTCCTTTACACCAGTACTTAGAGAAGGCTGGAATCTGTGCTTATGTATGCAAGGCTGAACCACAGTTTAGCATTACCATGAAGACACTGAGAAAAAAAGAAGAGTGCAGGTCAGGATCTGCAAAATCGAGCCAAGGCTCCATATAAAGGCACTTAAAAACGTGGCTAACTCATTTTAATTCTCAGTCAAGTTTCTGACATTTGCCTCCTTAATCTGAAATAGCTACTGCCTTAAGCCCAAATTTTTTTCCACCTTCCTCCAGACATCCATCAAAGACTTTGAAAACATCTTGGAGCAGAAAGCCTGCCTGAACAGAGGAAAAAGTTTTATGGTATCACTTTTTCAAAACATGAATTTTTTTTTTCCCAGGAAAGGGTCTTAAAGAACCCATTTACCATCAATGACAAGCAAGTTGATTTATCAGCTATCAAAAGTCCCGAGAAGCCTCCAGTCTACGAGAGACCACATTTCCTAGCAAGTTAAGATGGTTGCCAATTTGTCAGCCTGTCATTGCTTCTTACACCAATCCCAGAGACAAAGACCCTAGTTCCTCAGGGAAGAAAAGTTATAAAGAAGTTGAAAGTCTGTCCTTCTTCCGATTCTTTGCAGAGGCGCTTTCCTTGCTAAGTACCTGCAAAAGTCAAGACCAGACACAATCCAAATACACAGAAAACCTGGGCTTCAGCTCCAGCTATTATCTGAAAATTGTTACTCACCTCTAGTGTGGTCAATACAATCTTCTCAACTGAAGAAAAATAAGCCTCCCACAAGAACTGTGTCTGCTGTCTAAGTGCTAGGATTTTATCCTGATGGATAGACCTGATTGTAGAAGGGATCTGTAATACAACACAGAAACAAATAAGGTACTTGAAAAAACACGACAACCTGGGAACATTAAGACACGACGAGGGACCTTTCCAGACAATCCATTTATAGCCCAATCCATTTAGATTTTATACATTTAGTCTACAATGCATTTGGCTCTCATCTATGGCACGCAATCCACATTGTCAGGCCACACCAGCTGTGATAGCAGTAATCGGAAATCGAGTTATGTGGGCTGCTAATGCTGTAACTCTGTCCCACTTCTGACCAGAGAAGCCCACACTTCTTGCATTTGTGATAGTTCTTGACTTACAACCATTCGTTTAGTGACCATTGGAAGTTACAGACGCACCAAAAAAAGTGACATAAATTATGAGTTTTTCATCCTGAGGATTGTTGCTGCATCCCCATGGTCCTGTGATCAAAATTTGGATGCTTGGCAACTGGCTTGTATTTATGACAGTTGCAGTGTCCAGAGTCATGCTTTTGCAACCTTCTGACAAGCAAAGTCAATGGGGAAGCCAGATTCTCCTAAGAACCGGGTTACTAACTTAAGAATTACAAAAAGTCTCTTCACAAAAGGTTGCAAAATAAACTGAACATGGATGCCTATAATCTTTCAGAAGGTTTTTTTCGCTCCATCTTCCAAGCTGTTTTCTCAAAAGCAGAAATGTTTGGAACCCGCGTGTAAGCCAACAATCCAGAAGTGATAGCGCAAGGTCAAATCTTTAAAAGCCATTTTCAAATGATAATGTTCCATGTGACTGAAGGGGAAGTGGATAAATAATGTGATTAGCTGGGCAAAGTTTGAACTAAATTAAAATTTGTGGGAAGTAGAATCAATTTAGCAGCTGTCCTGGCTCCATTGACTCTCTTTGCACGTGTGGCTCTTGAAACACAAGTACAAAAAGAGGCCTTCAATCTGAAAAAAATAAAACCTTTATTTTCAGTTCACCATGATAATTTTTGGACTAGATAATAGAAAGAGAGAAAGATAATAATAAAGAGCCAGTTTGGTCTAATGGTTAAAGCACTAGGCTAAAGACAGATGTTCTAGTCTTGTCTTAGACATGAAAACCCACTGGGTACCTTTGAGTCAATTACCAGGAGACCGTGAGTTCTAGTTCCACTTTAGGCATGAAAGATGGCTGCATAATTTGGGGCCTGTAATTTTCCTGCAGTCCAACCCACCTCACAGGATTGTTGTGGGGAAAATAGGAAGGGAGAAGGAGTATTAGGAGTTCACCGCTTGGAGTTATTTATAAAAAATAGCAAAGGTAGGATATAAATAAATCAATTAATTAAAAAATAGGGCCAAAAACTGTTCAGGGTATATGTATGGGCTTAATTCTCAATAAGTTATATATACTGCTTGTCCATCTACAAGCACACTTATATTGATGAATTTATCCATTCTGAGCTCTCGTTTTTGATCTCAACTTAAATTTTTAACCATTTCCACACCAGTTTGTAACTAAACCCCTTCTCCTGTAAAACTTTAGAAAGATTTTCATCACGCATACACATCTGTCCTTTGCATTACTTTTTTTTTTTTACATTTTTTTTTAAATGGAGAACTGCTTGTTTTTTTTTTCCAGACAGGAAAAAAAATTGATTCCAATTTATCTGATTTGTATATATCTTTTTCTATTTACCGGAATGTGTACATAGGCTGTAAAATAGAAAAAAAAACTAAATCCTTCTTGGTGCTATTTCAGTACGGCACCTATTTTCTCATTAGGCTGCTGTGTTCTTCCTAAGCCTTTCAAATGATTCCTTTTTTTTTTTTTCTGGGCTAATTATGCGTAAAGCATCTGCCTATGTTTGCTTTTGATTTGTGCCATTTTGCATTTTCCGCTTACACATTAGATTATACCCAACAAAAGCCTTTTTCGCTCATACATATTCTCTCATGTTTTTACCCCCAAAATGCATTCCGATAAAATACTGTTAATTAGAATACATCTGTTCTTTACGTAGCATCGTGATTTCATAGACAATGGGGACAGTGAGGAAACAACTTAAGGGCAACTATTTTCCTATGCCAAATTGTGTTTTGGCAAGAGGTTCATTGAGTTGAAATCTGTAATGGTACGCGCGAATGGCCTTGGGAGACACAGACTGGAGAGCCATTGTCCAGATATCTCAGTCCACAGAAGAAGGGGGGAGAACATGCGGATCATTTCAGAAATGACATTTCCACATTTCCTAGTTTTCCGAAGAGTAAAAGGAAAAGATGGAAAAAATATTTTCAGTCTTACATGGTTCTGTTAATGTAACTTGATTGAGCTAATATTCCTGGTTGTGTTTCTTGTCTGGACTACTTCGCAGAGTTAACAAAGTCCTTCCTCTTAAAACCCAGTTTTGACTAAATTGCTGAGTAGTATCTACAGGGGGCTTCCCAAAGCAGGAGGCAGATATTATTTGCATTCATTCGTTCAGCAAGGGCATGAGAAGAAGCCAAGGTATTCTATGGTAAGCAACACCGTCTTGCTCCTCCAAGGAAAACATTGCAAATTTTTGTTAGTGTTTCCTCTGAAGCAGGAGCCGAATGGGCTCTCCCAAGATGGATGGAAATTCAATGATATTTTATTTATTTATTTGTATTTAATTTGATTTATACCCCGCCTCTCTTCCCCGGACAAGAGAAACTCGAGGCGGCTTACAATATTTTAAAATACAATAAAACAAACATATTTAGAAGTGATTAATATAGTACACCAATAAAATAACAAAATACAGTCACACACGATACAACAATCATTCTTCCAGGGGGGCATCAGTTGCAAGCCTGCCAACAGAGCCAGTTCTTAGTGGCTCTGCGGAAGGCCAACAGACTAGGAATGGTTCTGATCTCCACGGGTAGCTGGTTCCAGAGGGCCGGTGCCGCCACAGAGAAGGCCTTAGATCGGGGACCCATCAGCTGCCATTGTTTAGCTGACGGTACCCATAACAGGCCGACTTTGTGGGATCTAACTGGGCGCTGGGAGGCATGAGGTGGCAGAAGATGCCACTCGAAGGTACCCCACCCCCAAGCCATGAAGTTGTCACTAACACCTTAAATTGCACCCAGAAGACCCCTGGGAGCCAGTGCAGCTCGCGGAGTAGAGGTGTTATATGGGTATATATGATATGATGCTTCATGCAAAGGGGGCACCAATCAGCAGCTCTGTTGAAGGTGGAACAAGGCCAATAGGAAATCATTTTAATAATCTGTAAATCTATTATTGAAACAAGGGCCAAAAGAAAACTAAAACTGGGAATAAACATTGTCAGGCTTCCCAGGAAGATCATATAGGAAACATGAGCAGATGAGCTGATTTTATTTCATTGTAAGGTGATAGTAACAGAATCTTGCAAGTCTCAAAGTACAAATCTTCTGCCCCCTCCTTTACACCTTGAGAAGCTAGAGAGAGTCCCTTTGGAACCTCTTTCTACTTCTGTTATCCAGCTGCAGACTATGGCTTCCCTTATCTGACCATTCCTTAGGCAGCATTTCTTCTTCACCCTCCCCAAGGTCTTCCTCACATTATATTACATCCATCAATACCAATGCAAGTAGGCAGCAATTAGTCGTACAAGTCTACACTGAAGTAACTGTATCTTCATCTACTGGGGTTGTGAAGATCTTCCTGGACCAAACCAACACTGAATCACTGAAATGTGCAGGATATGGCTTGAAAGTGCTTCACAGACCTCGGACTATAAGGAGCAAGATTTATCCACTACTCTTAAACGGAACCCGGACTCTTTCAATGAATGAGACTTGAAGGAATGACTGTTTAGAGCCAGTGTTTTTTGTTACACTTCCTGGTAAACAATGCTTTAGTGAAAGAAAATGTAGGTATTCACAACTGCAGTTTACTAGTGAAATGACTTCTGGGTAATGTTGTCCAAGACAATGAATATGGCTTTAAATATCAGTTTAGAGATTCATGAATGAACATAACCATTTCCCTGCTCTTCTTTTCTTCTTGTTTGACCAAGAAGATTATTTCAGAGGCGTCTCTGTCTGTACTTTACACACAGCTGCTGAAACTACTGCTGCTGAATCTTAACTATGGCTAAACATAACAGCCTTGTAAATCAGTCTCAAGTTCGCTTATTTTTGGTTTTATCTCTTTAGCTAACTTTTTATGGCATCTCCTTGTTAATCTCAGTTAACATTAAACTTAGGTTGCTGGGTTCATATAACATGCCAACTGGGGATGAAATGTAGGAGACGTTTGCAAAGTCTTCACTGTAATTCTGTTGCAAAATCTTAGCCCAGCTTTAAAGGAGATTACAGGGTTGAGATTTAATTGGTTTTTCTCACGATGATCTTTGTCTGGAGGCTGTCAGGGAAAGGGTTGTTTTCCCTAAGGTTCAAATCTTTTGATGTCATGATATCCTTATGGATTATTTGACAAATCTAGAAGGAAGATTTCAGATAATTTAACTTTCTTAAAACAGAAGTAACAGAAGAGTGGATGAAGCCCTTTAGATAAAGGATTGAGCCCATTCCGTCTTCATCATTTTTAAGTATCTATATGGAACCAATGAGAAAGAACATTGGGAGATTTAGAGCTATCAATATTCTGGTGGAACCCAAATGTATTTTTCTGTAACATGACTACACTTAACAATTATCTAGACGGCTGATAATTAATTGAAACAGAATCCGGGGATGATGGAGGTACTTATTCTAAGGGATCAGGGGGATCATTTAAGAGAAGTTGTGGCTCTCCTGATTTTAAATGGAGTTATTCTCTCCTCAAAACAACAGTCTGGGAAATGCTGCTGGATGGGGAATCCCTTTCTGGTTTTCTAAAGTGGAGCTTGGACACACTTTCCTGGATGGAAAATATCCTTAAAATGATGAGGGTATTGATGAGCCATCAAGGGTAAGGCACGCTACATAGACTGGTTCTGTCTAGCAGAACACAGCAGCTGGTTGGATTCCTAAAGAACTGAAAGAAACATTTTATTTTATTTTAATGACCCTGTAATCCCTTGCATTGAGATGGACTCATGGAAACTAGATGGAGCTGAGCGTTTACTGGTTGGATGCCCTTCCTGACGCCTATGTGGAGAGCACAGCAAATATTTTCTATTTGTGCCCAGAGAGAGAAATATCTGCCGCTAGCTAGGATCGAACTCACAGTCTCCTGATTGTGAGTTGAGAGCTCCACTTCTAGTCTACCACGCCGCTCGAAAGAAACCACATTATACTGGGGCTAAATGCACTGTACTGCCTGCCAATTTGTGAGTGTGTGAGTGAAATGGAAACTGATGGTCATTATTATTAAAACTTTATATGGCTTTGGTCCAAACCACTTGGGAACACCTTTTCCATGTAACCTGAGATTGAATGGAGACTCAAGGTCTAGTCTAAGTTCTTTAGGATGCATTTTCCATTACATTCAAAGCTTAAAATATCCAAAGCAGGCTTTGCACAATTCATTTTAACACTTTCCCATTGGAGCTTTTTATTATTTCTGGTTTTAAGTTTGGCTTTACATTTTTTTGAAAGAGCATGAGAGGTCTTTAGCAAGGTAAGTTTTGCTTAAGAAATAAAATAATTAATTAAATGGTGCGGGCTGAATAGGAAGCTAAATGTGTTCATATTCTCATACAGCCAGGGAACCAACATGATTAACTCTCAGGATTGGAAAGACTTAGGTTCAAATCCTGAATTTAAACCTGAAGATCAGTAGGTGGTTTTTGATTGATTTACAAGAGTGAGCACTGGAAGAAAGATAGGCTACATAAAGAAGAAAGGTAGGAAATATGGAAATAAAATTATTTATTATTATTATGCAGAAAAGATATATTCCATTTACTGATAAGATTAAAATAGGTTAGCTCCTTTTCAAGAGACTACATCATGTGACATATACAATAAACTTTTAACTGTGCAATATCACACATTTGATCCTAACAGTCTATCTTTTCAATGGGAGCTATTCATTACTTAGGCCATTCAGGATCGCAGTTTATTTAAAAAAACAAACAAACAAAACCTCAGCCTATTTAAATGGGTTTGAAACTCTTGAGACGCCCAGTGAAGAAATCTTGTGAATTTTATAAATTGACATGGATGAATGGATTTTTTGAGGAAGATTTTAGCAACGTTTACATTTTAGGCAATCATTTGTTATATGTCCATTGGAGTTGGGTGGGGGCGGGGGCTAATAAATTCAAATAAATAAATAAAAAAGATCTGCATCATATCTAATTGACTGCATTTCATTGTTTTTCCTAAAATCTTTTGAGATAAACCTTTTTATCTGTTTCTGCATATGAAAAGAACTGGGTGAAAGAGAGCCATTGAAATCTTCAAAGTTTTATGGCGAGGTGAGGAGAGGCAATCTTAGAATACAGGTAATCCTCAAATTACAGCCGTTTGTTTAACAACTGCACACAATTACAACAGTATTAACAGAGGTAGTATTCAGCCAGTTCCGACAGGTTCCGGAGAACCGGTAGTGATCATTTTAATTGATTCAGAGACCCAGCAAATACTACCATTGATTGGCCGACACCAGCAAATACCACCTCTGATTGGTCGACAACATAGCCATGCCCACCAAGCCACGCCCACAGAACCGGTAGTAAAAAAAAAAAGGAATACCACCACTGAGTATTAAGTGACTTATAACCAGTCCTCACACATACAGCCACATCCCTATGGTCACATGATCAAAATTTGGGCCCTTGGCTACCAACATGTATTTACAACGGTTGAATTAACCTGGGGTCACATGACTGGTTTTTTTTTTTTAGGGTGACCTTCCCAGTTGGCTTCCGATGAGCAAAGTCAACGGGGAAGTTGGGTTTGTTTAATGATCATTAGACCACCTCACAACAGCAGTGATTTTCCTCATAACTGTGGGGAAAAGATCATAAAATGGCTGCGACCCACTTAACAACCACTCCCCTTAGCAAGCGAAATTCTAGTCACAACTGTGTTGGTTAGAACTGCCTGTATTTTCTAAAGCCTATTTTTACACATTGGCTCACTTATAACACAAACTAGGGCTTCCATTTTTAATTTCATTTGGCCATTTGCTATTCATCTCTTGGCTTACAAAATGGCTGTGGTCAAGGATGAACTGGGGCTGAACGGCCCACGAATACAAGAGAATTATTAGGATGGGATGATGCTTGAGTAGCAGGCCACTGATACAATAAACAAGGGAAGGAGAAGAGCGGTTCTAAAACAATAACAGAGAAAGTGGCTTCGGCTTGTCTGTAGCTGGAGCAGCATGACAGTATGGAGAATATGTAAATAAAAACATCCGAGTGCATCTAAACTGGGAAATGAAAAACTGTAATGCAACAAAAACATTTCCCAAAGCAGACATTTGGGCTTCACGCCAGCTCTTTAAAAACCCCTGTTAATAATAGTATAGTAGTTGTTCTAGTAAGGGAAGCAGCTGTGAAGATAATCAATTCTGCATTACAGGAAACAACAAAGATCAGAATATTAATGTACTCTTGGGAGGGAAGGGACATTCACAGATATTTGGAATGCTGCACAGCCTCCTCTCTCTTACCTTCGGCAGCTAAATACGTCAGGCAGGCAGGGTGTAGGTTTTTACATTTTTGCCGGATTTAAATATGTTGGTCGCACGCGTGGCAGTACGGCACGTGCCTTGCATGAAAAGGAATCCAAGTTTATTCCTTGAAGTCTCCCATTAAAAGGGTCTCTGAGGCATCTCCCCTCTCCTCCCTCCTCCCTCTGTCTAGCAAATTGGAGAGTAGCTTTGAATGCAGAAATGACTCTTTCAAAGAAGCAGAGGGCTTAAGCCAGAAATGACTTTCCACGGAGGAGCGTTTTCTCACTGGTAGAAGCACAAGTAGTCCTCGGCTTGTGACCACAGAATTTCCATTGCTTAGCAACACAGGTTGTTGTTGTTGTTGTTATTATTATTATTATTTACATTTTTATGCCACCCAACTCCCGAAGGACTCTGGGCGGCTTACAACATCGATAGCAATAGCACTCAGATGTTATATACTGCTTATTAGAGCCTTACAACACTCCCCAAGCAGTTACAGAGTCAGCTTATTGCCCCCAACAATCTGGGTTTTATATAAATTTTACCAATTATTGTTCAGCATTCTTACATGCAGAAGATTAAGGTTGCAGCTGAACAAAAATATTGTAGGACATTTCCTTTACTATATCTATTATACATGTTAGTATTTGCTGGAATTAAGAAACAAAAGATGAACAGTTTATTATTATTACTCCTAGATGTCTAGAATTTGAAAGGGTTGCATTTTAGGTAACTAAGAACCCCTCACAAATAATAGCAACCACAGAAGGTCTTATACATTAATGAAAATCTTTATCATGACTTTGGATGCTTACATTTATAGACCTTCTTTATGGTACAAAATACTTCTAGCATAGTCATTTCATAACTCTACTTTTTGGAATTAATTCTTCATGAATGCACATGTTTGTAATTTTAAATAATGGATTCTTAAACACTTAAAAATAATTATAGGACTTTGACCTAACACAATAACAGGAATTTTGAACATAAGAAATGCAAAAGAAAAAGAAAAAAGAAAGAAAAAGAAAAAAGTAACCCTGTTTATTTAGTGTGTGGCAAATCATATATGGACTAATAATATATATTAACATTTCACCTAGAACAATGTATATACTTTTTTTAAGATAATCCAGCGATCTGAAATAAGAGACAATGGTTCTAATGGACTCAGGATTAGCAAGTGCATAGCCCTGGACTATTAAGGCAGAATTATTGTTTTTTATAAACCAAGGAGTAGATTTAGAAGTTGTAGAAGACATAATTCACCTTTTCTTGAAATTGTTGTTCAGAAACTCTTTTAAAGCAGCTAATTTTTCAGTGGGCCAGGAATATCACCCAGATGGCTGTTCCTTCTTTCAAAAGGTTGAACACGAATGCCATCTTGGTCCAATTTGTGGAAAACTCTTCCAGCCTGGCAATCATGAATAATTCATACACAAAAGGAATTGTTTTTTCACCACTGCCAGCCCCCATCCCTCCCCCCAAATTTATCTGCCAAGCTTCAGGGTGGTTGCTCTTGGCCCAATATGAGTGGATTGCACCATGGCATTGTGGAATCTGGCTTTCTACTTGCTACCTCTGTTGCAATAATATCTCTGCCACTTATTCTGTAGACAAAATATCAGAATCTTTTTCTAGGTTCAGATTGCAGGAGCTCATTCTTTTCTGATGAGAAAATATGGAGGCTTTCAAAAATGGAAGTTGGCAGGTTCAGAAAACAAGAGCCACTTGGAGTTTGGGGAAAAAATAGTAGATAATATTCAAACCCTTCCAATCTTTCTCATGTACAATGGTACCTCAATTCACAAATGCTTCTGTTCACAACCAAATCAATTCACAACGAAAAAATGAGCTAAATGTTCAACTGTTCACAAACAAATCCTCAGTTCGCAGCCAAACACAGCAGCAAATTCCCCTGCGTGGCCAGACTGAGGCTGTGCCGCATTTGGGGTCAGAGGTGGAAGTAGAAATTGGTGCTGAACAGTGCCCCAAAAAGAAGCAGGATGAGCATCTGGTCGCAGCATGTCCCCAGCATGGTCAGCCCACTGCTGGGTGAAAGGCAGGCTGGGCGAAGGCAGCACACGGATGATCCCGGGCAGGGTGAGGGCATTGGGTGGGAAGGAAGTGACCCTTGCACCATTGACTGGAGCCCGGATAAGTCCAGACAGGGCCTCTGCCCTGCTGCCACAACAGGAGCAAATGAGAGGCTGAGAGGCAGGAAGCACCCTGCTTCTGGTGAAGAGGTGACTGGCTACACCTTTGCCCAATTACCTCTCCTGAGCTTCCCTCCCCAGGCAGAAAGACCATGCCACCTCTGGAAGGATGGATCTGCTTGGGCTGGGGAAGAGAGGGAGGGAGGAGAGCCGGCATGACCAGCCGTTGAGAGTGAGCGCCAAGTTTAGGAACTCCTGGGCGGTAATTGCACTGGGAGAAGGCAACTGTATTGTATTTGTGTGCTTCAAAATCTTTAAAAAAACCATAAAGTTCATAGAATCTGGAACAGATCAATCATATTTCCATACAACCCAATGGGAAAATTTGTTTCGCTTCATGGTTGTCAACTCGGTTCACAACCAAAGTTATGGAATTAATTGTAGTTGTGAACTGAAGTTCCACTGTAACCTATATGGTGAAATAACCCTAAGACTCTTCCTCATGCTTCCTTTTCCTCCAGGTTAGGAATCCCTTGGGTAATGGTCCTGTTTCTCTCTTGTCTTGCTGCAGTCCTTAAGATCAGCTAGGCCAGGGGTATCAAACTCAAGGCCTGGGGGCCAAATCTGGTCTGTGGGGCACATAGATTTGGCCCAGAGGCTGCACTGGAAACAGTGAAGGACCAGCCCTCAGTACCTCTGCCAGTGAAAACAGAACTTGGGAGGACTGTGTGCGGCCCTCCCAAACTCTGCTTTTGCTGGCAGAAGGTAGAAGGATGACATCACAGTCGAAAAGGGAGCTCAGGAGCCCATTTTTGTTGGTAGAGTGCTTGGACCACCACAGGTGCCCTTGACCTGAGTGATGTAGAGCTAGCCATGCCCACCCTGGCCACACTCATCCTGGCCCCCCAAGGTCAAACACAACTCTGATGCAGCCCTCAATTAAATCGAGTTTGACACCCCCGACCTAGGCAGTTCATCACAGGTGTTCTAAGCAAGCATACACAGAATCCAAACCTTAATAATGAAGTTGATTCATAATCACACTTGACATGAACGCTGAAAGACCTTGGGATTTAAATTTTCTACTCAAATAGTGTTTTCTCCTCACAATAGATGAAATGAATTTTAGTGGGGGTGGGGGGGAACCTCCTTCTTTATCACTTCAAGTGAATATATGCATTTTGGAATTAATAGATCTATTTAACAATCAAAGGTATGCTATTTTTTTTAACCTAAATTAATTGTGTAATGGCACAGGAGAGAATGTTTAATTGTATTCTTTGCCTTTTTCCTGAAGAAATTTTCTCTTACAAGTTGCTGTTTGTCTAAGAAAGGAAGCTACTGTTTGCATCCAAAATAGCTTCTCTCTCAGTAGAAATACAAAACAGCTTCAAGGCAGGAAGGGGGCACTTTTCAAAAAGCAAGTTCAGTTCAGTTTGACTTCACACAGCTTTCTTTAATGACTATCTGCTTTTTTCTCTGAAACATACATTGTAACTTATTAGCCCTGCAGTTCCCAAATACAATAGAGCCATAGAATCTTCCTACTATAAATCGTTTTCTCCTTGATTTGCTTTCTTCAAACCCACATAAAGCTTTTTGCCACACCCATATACAGGCGTTTCATAGTCCTTGCACTTTTGGCATACACATTGATCATTCAGGCTTACAAGAAGAGTTTGTAATTGTATGCTGCTTCCCAAAAGCAATATCTTTTGGGAAATAGCAACACAGCTGCTTTGATTGCAGGACTCTTCTTGAATACATTTATTTATTTGTTTCTCTAATTTATAGAGTTGCCCACCTCATGAGCAAGTGACTCTGGGTGCTC
>JANHGC010002244.1:38801-55380 GCA_027560395.1 Boaedon fuliginosus | reverse complement strand
ACCCCCCGCAAATGTGTGAATGTGTTGATTGTGGGTCTTAGACATTTTATATTGAATTATATTGTATTTTTAATTGTTGTTAGCCACCTCGAGTTCCCCTTGACCGGGGAAATGAGGCGGGGTATAAGTCTAATAAAAATAAATAAAATAAATAAATAAAAAGGATTTCATACCTAATGCAAATGTTGACGTATAATGTATCATCAACAATTCATTGATGCAAATCTAGAATAGATCTTTCCTTCCTGAGCTGTATAATAATTCTTCATATATCTTGATATATTCCAAATACTGTGGTTATAGCCAAAAAGAACGTATGGATCTTTAATACAGAAGTTATTGATACTGAGTCATATTAAGGATCTTATTAATGTCAGCTTCAAGTCTAACTGTTTTTAGTTTCTAATTAGGCCAACTCACAGAATAGATAAAACATATATTTTCAGTTCTAATGATTCCAATTAGTATTTTCATATAAACTTTATGAGCTGTTCTCTTAATGTCTACAGGCCGCTCATAGGGCAGTTCAGCAAGAACAGAATAGAATGCAATAGAATGCAATAATTATCACACACACACACACACACACACACACACACACACTTGTAAAAGGTATCATTCATTTAAAATCTTTAGAAAATCAATTATCTCTCCTTAGTTCAAGGATGCCCAGTTATTTAAATTGATCAATCGTTGAAATAATGGTGAAAAACCCATAGCTCGTATAGTTTGATAGCTGGATTTACATTTTTACTTCCAAACAATCAAAACAGATTCAGCAAGAATTTTCTGCTAAAGGACATATCATGTTTTAATTTCATGGGGGCTGTGGGAAGTCTGATCAATTGCTTAGTTATCTGTATTACCATTACCTGAGAATTCCTGAATAGCAATTGATTCCATATTGTCAGGCGTGAACAATCAGATCTATACTTAGAGAGTTCAACTAGCTGTTTATTTGCTCCTGTAAGGCAGGAATCCTCTCAGACTGGGAGTTTGCACCTGGTCAGCCTAGCTAAGGTTCAAGGCATTCACATTTGCTGTCTTGTGCCCATGTTGAGATTGCAGACTAATTCCTTGTTTGACTCCTCCCCAGGCTCAGCCACTCTCTCTTCACAACATATGGCTTCTTCGGCAATCTCCAACAAGAGCCAAGAAAGAAATACAGCACTCACTTTAAACCACTTTCAAACTATCCCTAGGCATCATCTCTGTCCTATGGAGAACTTGGTTCAGTAGTGAACATATGCTCTCAATATAAATGATCCCAAGCTCAGGGCCAAAATGTCTCAGATAGAAGTGCCTCTGAGAGAAGGTCCATTCAGAGAATGATAAGGACAGTTGAGAAGTTTATAGGAAGCTCGCTTCCCGTTATTCAGGATACTGCTTATAAGCACTATATGCTTATTGGTCGAAGCATTGTTAGAGACCCCACACACCAGGTCTTCACGGCTCTACGGAAGGCTGACAGGGTAGGGATGGTAAGAACCTCTACAGGTAGCTGGTTCCAAAGGGCTGGTGCCGCCACATAGAAGGCCTTTGATCGGGGGCCCGCCAGCTAACATTGTTTAGCTAACGGGACCCACCACAGGCCGACTCTGTGAGACCTAACTGTGCGCTGGGAGGCATAAGGCAGCAGAAGGCGGTTTCGAAGGTACCCCGCTCCTAAGCCATGAAGGGCTTTAAAAGTTGTTACTAGCACCTTAACATTGCACCCGGAGGACAATTGGGAGCCAATGCAGCTCATGGAGGATAGGTGTTAAATGGGTGCACCGAGGTATAATGTCTAATGTTCTACACTGACATTACTATAATATTCCAATATTCCACTATTCCAAGCCGCCACCAAGGTCTCCGCCGAGCTGTGGCCAAGGGAATCAGGAATCTCCCCAAGCTCCCTCTGAAACCCAACTGAGTCCATTAGGCACCTGGGGTGGAACCATCTAGTAATTTAGTTATTCTGCCACCCTTTTTATATTTTGCAATCTTCCCAAATGAATAATAAAATTTGGGAGGGGAAAAAGAACAAATTAATATGCCACAGTGATTCTGTAATTTTCTCTTGGAATTGAAAACAAGATTTTTTTGTTTCCAGAATTTTATGCATCCATGCCTGGCTGGTTTTTAAAAAAGCCCCTCCCACAATTATTGGAATAGCTTACAAAACATCTGCTTCTTTCCTGTCCCCAAGAGATGTCTAAAATCTAATTAACCAATTAATTTGCAAATAAATTCTAATTTATACAAGGCAGTTTTTCTTGGTGTTCAAATTATCTGACAGTAAGCCATATAAAGTACTAGAGAATAGAACTTTATTAAAATACCAAAGAATTACTCAAATGGAATAGAAATTTACATTTGTACTACAGTTAACACAGACATTTCCTCATTAGAGGTAAAGCAGTATTTCTATTTGCCTCTTGCTAATTTGTTTTTGAATATTTACTATAAACTGGTCACTTATTCATTTATTAACAAAGCAGTCACATGGTGTAGGACACTATGAAAACAAAAAGAAAGTTGTATTCTCAGCTTAATTCTATAATCTTTTTAAAATCATATGATGTAATGTATTATAATGAATTGGGGCTAATATGAATTGGGAAATGACTATGCACACACATTAGAATTGGTGCACAAGAAGGAATGTGAAATTAATCTCATGCACCGTTCAATCATTATGGTTAGTGATCAATTCCTGCCAGATAGTAATCAAGTTCCCACAGTCTGTGCAAAACTATGATTTATTCCTGCACAGTTTACTGAATCACCCAACCAGGATTGATTCCCATAGTCTTCTAACAGGAGAGATCCTTTTTTCTTTACATGGATCACTATATTGCAATCTTCAGTTTTGAAGGAGCTTATTGGATGAGACGCGAAATGTCTTCAAAGAAAAACCAGAAAGTCCAGTTGTGTCTTGAAAAAGCACCTTTGGCAACCCTGAAGATGCTTCAAAGATGGCTCTGTAATTTACTAGAAAGCAAAAAGCTTTGGAGTTTTCTGACAGAAGCAAAGAAAATTCAACAGGTTGTCCAGGTTCGCCTGGTGGACCAATTGCAGCCCTTTCTGGACCCAGAAGCATTACTCACAGTCACTCATGTCCTCATCACCTCATGGCTAGATTACTGCAATGTGCTCTACTTGGGGCTGCCCTTGAAAAGCATTCAGAAGCTGCAACTGGTCCAGAATGCGACTGCGTGAGTAGTTGTGGGTGTTTCCCAATGCACCCATGTTACACCACTCTTGTGCGGCTTGCACTGATTCCCAATGGGCTTCCGGGTCCAATTCAAGGTTCTGGTTGTTACCTTTAAAGCCCTACATGGCATTGGACCGGGTTACCTTCGAGACTGCCTCCTGACACCATTTGCCTCCCAGCGCCCTGAGTTCACGCAGGGTGGGGCCTCCTCTGGATACCATCAGCCAGGCAATGTCGCCGGGCAATTCCGCAGAGGAGGGCCTTTTCTGCAATGGCCCCGGCTCTGTGGAGTGATCTGCCTACGGAGCTCTGGAGTGCCCCAGATCTGTGAACCTTCCACCGAGTGCTGAAGACCTGGCTCTTCCAGCAGGCTGGACTAGCTTGACCCATGGAAATTTTTAAGGGGATTTTAGATGTCTGTTATTGATGTGTTTTTTATTAATGTTGTGAGCCATTTGGAGTCCTGTGGGATTGGGCGGCCTACAAATCTAAACAAACAAATAAATAAATAATGAATAAATAAACAGTCTACAATGTGTGTGTTAATTGAGGCCAATCATCTCTGTAATATCACTGTTCATTATAAAATGGATTCGTATTTGAGAAGTGAATTGTATGGCTTTGTGATACATATTTATCAGTATTTTCACGTCCAAACTATGGACAGTGAATTGGTATTAGTATATCCATACAGTAGTTTCACATTCTTATCAATAAAATATAGGAACTTCAGTAATAAAAACAAGGAGTAGCGAAGGAAATTCCATCAATATAATATTTATTAAAGCACTAAATCACAGGAAAGCAGATTAAAACCCCAGAGTTAGTTAATGAATCAACCCATTACAGTAAAAGTTATTTGTCATTAAAAGTTCCCATAGGTTATTGTGTGGAAGGCGAGATTTAAAAACACTTTTTAAATATGCCTGTTCAACTAAGCGCAACACATAAAACTTAGTATTTATTTTATATTAATAACTAATATTGCTAAATGGCTTTTAGAGAGAGAGTACTATATATCTACGTCCATATTTTTCCAGTTTTATGCTGAAGCACTCTTGCTAAGTCTTATGAAGGTCAACTCTGTATAAAACATCCTCATTTCCTACTTGCTCAAGATTACAAAGTTTGGTTGAGGTCAGGGTTGGTTTATTCATCTGGGTGTCTTTTCCTTCATTTGTATCATACCAAAGTTAGCTAATCAAGGATGGATCATAAATCACTTATTCTGCCATCATGACTTCCAACAGTCCTTAAAACAAATGGTGACTTCCAACAGTCCTTAAAACAAATAGTCATAAGTCAAGGACTACCTGTATATTACTATAACACAAATTTGCTATTTTTAAATATTGTGATAACTGTTTTGAGCATAATTGGCTTTCTAATACAATATGAATGTATCTTTTATTTTATGCATTTTTCTGAGAAGGGCTCTGTAGATTTCACCAGTATCTCCAACAGATCTATGGGATCAAAGGCTAAGAAATCCTGGTTTCAGTCAATGGTATAGTCCAACATATTCAAAATATAAGTTATGAAATAATGGAGACAGGAACATATAACCAAAGACTAGAAGGCAGTCTCCAGAAATTTGGGGATGATGCCTGAAAGCCTAAACCTGAGAAAAAGCTCAAGCTTTTTGAGTAGTAACCAAAACTAGTGAAATAATTCCTTGAAAAAAAGAGAAAGGCAGCTGAAGTAGATCCTCTATTAAGAGAAAATGGCAAAGTGATGATGGACAATGAGGATAAGGCAGAGCTTCTGAATTAGTAACTCAGGATTGAAATGAAGGATCCTGATTGCTCTCTGAGGTTGGTTGTTTTCTTGCAGATGTTTCCTTACCCAAACAAGATAACATCTAGCACTGGTGACCTTACCTAGTTTGGTTAATTAAACATCTCCAAGAAAACAACCAAACTTGTACTCTTTGTTTGTTTTTTCTCAGAAGCCAACGGAGTCCTAGCTAGTCATGGTTATGCCATTGGCAGAAGGATGACCCTGAATTTCAGGATAGACAAGGAAAGGATAGACAGAACTTAGAACAAATTCATGTCTCCATTACTATTTGGATTACGTATTAGGATACTGTCTAGAGCAAGGGTGTCAAACTCAAGGCCTGTGGGCTGGATCCGGGCCGGCCTACAAATAAAGGACCAGTCCGTGGTGCCTCCACCAGCCAAAACAGGCTGAGGAAGGGAGGCTTCCCCATAGCCCATTTTGGTCGGCAGTCCGTCCCGTCTCCCGCTCCCACCAGTCAGCCCGTGGAGAACTACAATGCTGATCCAGCCCTCGAAGAAAACTAGTTTGACACCCCGATCGAGAGTTATAGACAGACAAATTTGACAAATTAATAAATGGATAAATAATGAAGATCACAACATTACACTTCAGCAATCAAGTCCTGG
Organism: Boaedon fuliginosus; assembly: GCA_027560395.1. NCBI lineage: Eukaryota > Metazoa > Chordata > Lepidosauria > Squamata > Lamprophiidae > Boaedon > Boaedon fuliginosus. The sequence continues at coordinate 49,773 of JANHGC010002244.1, read as the reverse complement.
AAGCCTGGCACAACCCCAGAAGATTGAAAAAGAGCAAAGGCATCCATCTTCACAAACAGAAAAGAGAAGAGTTAGGAAACGAAAGATTTGTCATCTGGTCATCCATACTAAGCAAGGCCTTCAAACAGAAAATCAAACAGCGGGTTTTGGAGCACCTGGATAGGCATGTTACAATTAACATTTAAATGCCCCATGATAGTTTGGAAATGTAGAAAATTAAATCTACCTTTCCCAGCAGGTAATTAATTGTGCAATAAAGGTCTAGAATATCCCTGTCAAGGAAAGTTATTTAATAGTGGATAAATGTATTTAAAGTAAAAGATCAAAAATAAGAAGCCTCTTAAAATATATACGAGGTGTACCAAGTATCAGGCCTCAAGGATTTATCACAGTATGTTTCATTAATACCTTTTCCAGGAAAAATAAAGGAGTATATTGAGAAATGCTCAATTTGCAGTCATTAAGCGAATCATGGAAAGTCAAGCCCAAAGTTACATGACCATGACTTGTGATTTCCTGCCGGCTCCCCCACTGTCTTTGCTTGTTGGAAGCCAGCACTGAGGGTCAAAAATCATGATCACAAGATCGCAGGCTGCTGATATAGAAATTGCATGCCAGTTGCCTGGCGATTCTGTGCCTGTGGGGATGCTGCAATGGCCACAACTTTGAAGTCTTACTGTAAGTCTCCTTATTCAGCATTGTCGTAACTTCAAACAGCCGCTAGATAAGTAGTTGTGTTTACTGAGCAAACAACACTTCACAAAATTCAGGAAATATATAAATATCCAGCCAGTAGTTTATAATACACGAGGACAAGGCACTAAGAGTCAAGGACAAATATTTTACTACTGTCTTAGAGATATTGACAGCTTGATTACTAAGCAGCATGGCCATACAAACTATCTGCAAACAAGTGAAGGATCTGATGATGGGTGCAATTAATACCATATGCCACAGTCCATAAAGTAGACAGTGAAGTATTACATGTAATTCAGAATTGATTTTTGATTCTCAACATTAGCAGGTACAGCATTCATATGGGGAATTCCTAATAGGTAGCATATTGATCTTTCCCAATATGAAAAGTGTCATGTGGGGCATACAAGGTTAGATTATATTAGATTATATTAGAATAGAATAGAGCTGGAAGGGACCTTGGAGGTTTTCTAGTCCAGGCCCCTGCTCAAGCAGGAGAACCTATACTATTTCAGATAAATGACTGTCTAGACTCTTCTTAAAAACATCCAATGATGGAGCACCTACGATTTCTGGAGGCAAGCTGTCCCACTGGTTAATTGTCCTCACTGTTAGGAAGTTTCTCCTTAATTCCAGATTGCTTCTCTCTTTGATCAGTTTCCAACCATTGTTTCTTGTCCTGCCCTCTGATGCTTTGGAGAATAATTTGACCCCCTCTTCTTTGTGGCAGTGCCTCAAGTACTGGAATACTGCTATCATATCACCCCTAATTCTTCTTTTCTTTTCTTTTCTTTTCCAAACCCAAATGCTGCAGCTGTTCTATGTTTTAGTCTCCAGGCCTTTGATCAACTTGGTTGCTCTTTTCTGAACTTTTTCCAAAGTCTCAACATATTTTTGGTAGAATGATGACCAAAATTGGTTGCAGTATTCTATATGTGGTCTGGAACACTATAAAAATATCTGGGATTGTACCAGAGCTGAGTATAAAAAAGGTAAAGGAGTCCCTGTGGGTTTTATTCTGCAGTTTTTGCCAACTATAGGGGGCTATGCTCATCTCCGTTTGAAGGCCATTGAGCCAGCAATGTTCGGAGACATGCAGCCAGCATGACATCATGGAGTGCTATTACCCTGCTTCCCTGAAAATACGACCTCCCCTGAAAGTAAGACAGAGCTTGATTTTTACACGTGTGCCCAATCTACATGTGCCCCTAACTAATAGGTTAGTCAGTGGATGACATCCCATGAAAATAAGACCAGGTGTCTTTTTTGGTGGCAAAAAAAAGTAAGACAGGGTCTTATTTTGGGGGAAACATGGTACCTTCCCACGAAAGTGGCACCTATTTATCTACTGTCATTTGCATGCTTTCAAACTGCCAGGTTGGCACGAGGACGGGAGCTCACCCCATCGCATGGCACTCGGGTCTCAAACCTGGGCTGCTGGCTTTCGAGCCAACAAGTCCAGCATCTTGACCACTGAGCCACCACACCATCCCTAGAGTTGAGTGCGGTCCCTTATTAAATAGTTTGTTTGAAGAGCTTCCTTGCAACACACCTCTTCATGTAAATACAACTGGGTACCATGTAACAACTGGTCCCAAACTTTGGCTTTACAAAGATTAATTACTGCTGGAACATAATTAGAGCTTTCATTCTTAATGAGTAAGAGATGTTCTATGTCATATTTACTAAATTCACATATTTGGAAAGGGTGCGTTATGGTCCAAAATATCATCCTCCTATAGTCACGTGACCACATTTGGGGTGCTTGCAACCTGCTCACATTTATGACAGGTTGTAAAGATCTATGCCAGGCGTGTCAAACTCGCGGACTCACATTGTTGTCTCGTGACCTATCGCGACTTACCCCCTTTTGCTAATAGGGGTGGGCGTGGCCAGCGCATGACACATCCAGGCCACGGGCCACGAGTTTGGCACTCCTGATCTATGCAGTTACTGGCATTGAGAACCAGATAAGTGATCTCTCCAAAATAATTCTTCCCGAATCTCTTTTTTCTAAATATACATCATTTAAGTTTTTTCCCAACAGTGTTTAATAATAATGCTCAATATTCTAAAAACCAGATGAGGTTAAAAAAAAAAATCTTATATCATCCTTCTTGGATTGTGCACTTCAGTTTATACAAAAAAAGTCCTTATGGATTTTGGATGGATAGCATATCAAGGGAAATATTATTTTAGAACTATTCTTTTTAGCTCTTTAGTTTTCTGCATTCATAAACATTCTTGAAGGAAGAGCAACTTCTCAACTTCTTAATATGTACCCGACCACCTACCGTTTGAAAAGATATAATCCTGGGAAACCGATTCTACACACTTGAACTATCTGCTTGACCCATTCAGATTAACTCACTGTCACCCTATAATAAGCTTTCTGTATCTGAAAACAGTTTTCCAATTTATGTGCCTGCATATTAACAAAGAAATGATAACTTTTCTTGTCTTTAATATGAAAGAACTCTTATTTCCATTTTTTTTTTTTTGGCTCTATTACTGTACCCTGCAGCATTTTTTCCTCCCAACTTTGGTCAAAACGGTGGAAACAAGAAAAGGTTTTCTTTGAATTGGCATCAATAATACCATATCTTAATCCTGAGAGGTTACAGTCAATTTAGGACCTAACAGAAGTCTGGAAACTGCAGATATTATATCTTTTCAATATGGATTAACTAATGTTATTATTAAAACTTATTTAGAATTGTATTTCCTAATTCTGCTGCAAGTTGATTTGACCACTTATTCTCTACCCCGAACCTCTCATTCTAACCTCAGCAAATGCCACAGATGAAAATTTTTCAAATACTTCATAACTCCAGCATATCTCAGTAAATATGACTAACTTTGGCTTGAGTCATACACTGAGAAATTTAACACGTGCAATAAATTAGTGTCATCTACAAATTTTATTACGGCGTAATATCAGTATGTTGGGCAGAGCAAGAAGCTAGAAAGCTCCCGAATGTCCCAGACTTGAGACTCTTCCGCCGAGCACTGAAGACCTGGCTCTTTTGACAGGCCGGATTAGCGTGACCCACCAAATTTTAGTAATTTTAAGGGGATCTTAATGTTTTAATGTTGATATCATTGTTTTAAAGGTTCATGTTACGTTTTTACTATTGTTGTTAGCTGTCCTGAGTCCTAGGGGATTGGGCGGCCTACAAATTTGAATAAATAATTAAATAAATAACCCCCCGCTTCTTGGGTCTGTAGAGGAGGCCTGCTGAGGATCCCATTGGTCAAGGAACTCTGATGAGATCCAGGAGAAGAGCCTTCTCTGCTGTAGTGGTGGCTTTCTGGAACATTCTGCCCCTCGGGGTGAGGTTAGCCCCCACCGCCCCTAATCCTTCCTCGAGGATCTGAAGACTTGGGTCTGACAGTTGGCCTGGGGTCCTAATAGGGTGGTACATCAGTGAAAGTGGTTATTGAACTAATTAGCTGATTTCACCTCTCACTGTCAAGATTGAACCTCTTTGCTTCTTTCAAATCTTAATGCTTTTCAACTTGCCAATGAACTGGAGGGAGGGAAGGGTGAAATAGAATGCTGAGAATGCGTGCGTGGGCCGTGAGAGCCTGGCAACCATCAAGGTCACTGCTACGGGTGCTTGAGAAAAAGATGGACTGTTCCCATAGCAAAAGAACGTCTCATAATTGGACAGTGTGATCACCCAGGAGTGGGGAGAAAGGGAAGCTATTGCTTAACTAGGCAAGCATTTGCGTGGGAAAACTGGAGCTGGTTTTGATTCTTCAGTACCAAAATGGTGTATCCAATAGTTTTACTTTGGGGAATTTAAAGCTTCCGAGAGTGTTTCCTTACTTTGGGTTCATTGGTTGGAGAGTTGACATTCACCCAAAATCACAAAACTGCATCTCACTTATTTTGGCTATATCATGCAAGGGAATTCACTGGAAAAAGCAATTATGTTGGGAAGGGTTAGCGGTAAATGGAAACCAGGCCGCCAAAGAACCCGGTGGCTGGACACCATCAAAGCTGACACCAGGCAGAGCATAGAAAAACTCAAAAGGAGTGCAAGATCGGAAGATGTGGAGACACCTGGCTCATAGAATCACCAAGATGATGGATAACATCGTCAACACCTCCCCCTTGAACTTCCTGGGGCCCCCTCCGCCCTTCTTTTTAAATTTCATATTATCGTCCTTCCGTTGTTTTTATTCCTTTGATATTGTTACGTTTACATTTTTTTATCATCTTTTTTCTGTTTTATTATTAAGAGTAGGCCACAGCGAGATTGGGGGCAAATAAAGTTAATGAACCAATAGAAAAATTTGGCTTATTTTAGAAGGATGGCTAACATTTTACTCGGTGGGACAGACACACAGGTCCATGAATCAAATGCAGTTGCTTTTATGTGGCTCAGATGCCTACATGCCTTCAGTCCATGAGTTAAATTCTGAGCGTTATTCTACATATCAACTGGTGCATTCCAATGTTCAAATGTGCTTGACTACTCACTCCACAATCTCCAGCCAACTGGCATTCCAGATGGAGACACAGTTTTTCAGGAAACAAAACATTGCACTGAGTAGACAGTCTGATCCCTCAAGGCAATAAAGTCTTATTATACACCTCTTACTGCACTGAGGGATCAGACTATCTACTCAGCAGGTGACCCTCATTAGGTGACCTTGGCTAAGCTCAGAATCCAAGCCGGGCTGACCCTGGTTATTACAGGATGGCAGACTTCCTGGGAACTTCAGGACGTTAGGATAGACTGGGAAAATTTTAAAAATAAAAATCCAGCAAGGCAGCAATGGCAAATGTTTCCATAACGCTGCCAAGAAAAATCGCAAATACGCCGTTACCACGAGTGGGCTTGGCCAGGAGGCATCACTTATATTCTTACATCCTTTCAGTATAACAACCTTTGCTTTGCCTGGTGATGAAGCCGGACAATTTGAGCCAAATTTCTGCAGAGCACATTTTAAAGCTGTTCCTTTAGAATGCACTCCGTGACTACAATTTTACTGCTTGGGGGAGGGAAAGTGGTGATACATAGAGTCATAGTAGGCTCTGTAAGGAAATAGCCATCTTTGGACAAACGGATTGAAGGGTTAGGTGCAAAGGGAATTGGGTATTCATAAGGAAGCATGATACGCTGAGTGGGGTGAAGCTGATTATTTTTCAGGGGGAACAAAAGACATTGCTGTGAGTCTCCAGAAAACCAAAGCAGAGCCATTCAGTCCTTCTGATACAACCCTAAGGGAGATTTCTGTCCCATGGAAATAAAAACCCTTGGCAGAATTAGTCTATTCCACCAAATTTCATTCAACCACATCTGATGGTTAAAGCAAACTGGAACCCCCAAAACTAATTTCATTACACCAGAGGATCTTCCTCTCTTTCCATCCCAGGAAAATTAAACTTTTTTTTTTCTTCTGGAAGTCACGTTTTTTTTTATCTAACTCCATGTGGCAGTTTTAAATTAACGTGACACACACCAGACAGCATCATATTGATTTAGGTATTAATAAACAGCCAACTGTATCCTGCCATGGACTGGAAATAAAACTAGCATTTTGCTGAGATATTCAGACCTTCAAAAAGGCCTCTGATCAAATGGGTTCCTTCAGTCATGACAGCTTAAGCTATTTTTTTTAAAAAAAAACATTCCTTTTCACCTGCCTCAGTGTCAAGCACAGTAAATTGCCTTTGACGTATATCTGGGGCGGAATTCTCCTTTTTGTCTGCAAAATAAATGGGATAATGGCTTTTATTGCAAAGGGCGGGGAAGGGAGAGATAGTAAATATAAGGTTTGGGATACTCTAGTCATAAAACATTGGAAGTCCAGAGTAATATAATCTCACATCCTGAGGTTGCAAGCGTCTTCTTTCTGTGGGGACATACCTCAAATGCTAGATTGTTATTATAGATCCGTGATGGCGAATCTATGGCCTGCGTGCCAGAGGTGGCACACAGAGCCCTCTCTCTGGGCACCCGAGCCGTCTCCCAGCTCAGCTCTGCCGTGCATGCGCATGTGCGCCGCCCACCAGCTAGCTGATCTTCGAGTCCTGCGTGCATATGTGGGGTTGGGCACATGCGCAGGGGGCATGCACACATTTGCAGGGGGCATGCGCACATGCGCAGGTGCAGGGGTTACATGTGCATGTCTGGGGGCAGGGGGCATGCATAGGGCATGCACGTTGCATTTTGGGGGTGCGCGTGCGTGCTTTGGGCACTTGGTGCCGAAAAGATTAGCTATCACTGTTATAAAGTACTGTAATTAGAGGGACAATAGCAGAAGATCTGAACTTTAAAGGTCAAATATGAATGCCATCAAACGACTGTTATGACTCTGTTCTCCATTCTGGTTTTTTTTTTTTTTATCATTTAGAGCATCTTGTTTGGGCTTATATGTTTTTTTTATGCTACCTACAGACAATATTTAAGCCAGGTAGAAATGAGAACACTGATGAATTAATTTTCTTTTCCAGTCACCGATATGCAGGTGGCCAGGTTCACATTTTATTCTAAACAGTGTTCTTTCTGTCCTAAATGGGGCAGAAAGTGGCTGAAAGAAGCAAGGGGAGAAAGGGTATTAAAGAGTTCCCAATGGCATCCTTTTAAGAACCCTGCTGGAGTTGGACCACAGCCCATAGAGCGCAACATGCTTGCCTAAGCTGGTGCATTAAAAAAAAAAATCTCTTCCCTTGTTCCTTGCTCCCAGATGATTTTTAAGATCAGCACTCCAGTCATTGCCAAGTTAAAAAGCTACATGAACTGATGAGATCTTTATAAACATATTGCAAGCTACAGAAGGAGAAGCAGTAAAGGTTCTGACCAAGATATGGCAGCAAATCTGACAAAAGATATAATGGCCTACAGATTGAAAGAGGTTGGCCCACACGCCAATATTAAAGAAAGAAGAGTTAACAGCTTGAGAACTCTTGTACGATATCCTTAACCTCACATATTAGCCAAATAACACGTAGGATCATCCAGTACAGATTAGAAACCTACATGGAAGGGAAATACTAGATGTTCATGTGGATTTTGGAAAACGTCAAGGACAAGAGGCATTGATAACTGATTATGTGTTTAGTGATTCTTACTGACCACACAGATTTTCTCCTTGGCAATCTATCTCCAATTGGATCCTCCAGATATTTCAACAGTAACCTAATGCCATTATACCATGTTTCCTTGAAAATAAGACCTGGTCTTATTTTCCTTTGGGCTCTAAAATAAGCACTAGGACTTATTTTGGGGAAAATGTCTTATTTCTTTTGAGTGCCGCTGCTGTGGGGTGGGGGTGGAGCTGCCCCACGCACCAGTTTACCTCAGGGCTCCCACAGCCAGGCCATCTTCCTCGCCTCGTCTGCCACCCCTCGCCTCTCCTTACCTCGTGTTGGTGGCACTGGGAGCAACAGGCGGAATGAGCAGGTGGGCAGTTGCGCAGGCCCTTAAATAGCATATTTTGGGGATAGGGTGCATGCACAGAAAACATGGTAGGTCTTGGGATAGGTCTTATTTTCAGGAAAACATGGCATATCCTTCTTTTTCCTTCCACATTCTCAGCATTAAAGTCTTCTCCAGAGAGCTAGATTTTCAAACAATGCATCCAACATTAGGATAATTTGAGCGTGGTCATTTGTGTCTCAAGGGAAACCACTGTGTTGATTTGTTCAATGACCCATTAGTTTGTTCATGGTACTCTCAGGTCTTCTTCCCCAACACCAAAGTTCAAAAGTATAGAAACTTTTTCTAACTTTCTTCTTCAGAGTCTAACTTCCATTAAGTGTCATAGGGAACATCTGGCTTGAACCCTTCTGACCTTTATAGGTCAGCATCTGAGAATCTTTTTCAAATCCTTCATAACTACTCTACCAAACCGTAGACTGTAGCATATTTCTTGACTATTTGATCTTTATTACTGATAACCGACCCTAAAAGGAAGACGTTACCTAAACCAGCTTTACTCTCATTCAGGTTGTCCAGGTCGTGGATTTTGAATAACGATGCTATGGTAGGAACCATTTTGGAGGATATTGGAGGGTTGGGGGAAGATGAAACGTATCAATGATTGCTGAGGAAATTAGTTCTGGGTTTTCATTTCCACACGAATATTGTACCTGAGAAGCTGGATTGGGCCGCCATGTAGAGATAGTCATCGACTTACAACAGTTCATTTAGTGACCCTTCAAAGTTAGACCGACACTGAAAAAAGTCACCCATGACCGGTTTTCACAGTAACGATCTTACCAGTATCCCCATGATCATGTGATCCAAATTCAGATGCTTGGCAACATATTCATATTTATGACCGTTGCTGCGTCCCAAGATCATGCGATCCCCTTTGGAGACCTTCTGACAAGTGAAGTCAATGGGGAAGGCAGATTCACTTAACAACCAGGTGACTAACTTATCAATTGCAGGGATTTGAGGCAAGAAAGGTCACAAAATGGGCCAAAATTCACTTAACAAATGTCTCACCGAACCAATTTTGGGCTCAATTCTGGTCATAAAGTTGAGGACTCCCACGTCCCCTGAAACAATATTTTATCATGTTTTTCCCGTGGTCGTCTGAGCCACAGCATACTTCTATTAAATGCTCTTCCACAATTTCATAATTTGAAACGCAAAAAGCAATCTCAATTTAATATATATGTCTTTTATTTATCTGAGGTGGTTAGTTCATTTTAGGCTCAGTGTCAAGTTTGCTTCCAAGTGATGGCCATTTCTACCACTTTGCTTGCTAAGAAGTACAAGCGTTTTAATTCCCTTCTTCACCTCCAGAAATCGTTCCTGAGTCCAAAACTGACCCTGTAGATTTCACTTGCTTGTTATCTGTCTTTTTAACAACTAAAAGAACAGATCTTAGAATCACCCAGCGGCATTGACACATGCCTAAGCAACTATATGTAGCAATCAAATAACCACTTATAACTTTCTTTTATATATATATATATATAAACTAAAGAGATTGAGGTCAGAAAATGTCACATCATGCACCATGCATTCCAGCTCCTTATTCATCTCTTTATCTGTCGTAAAGTATTGCAGGATTCAGCTATCAAAGAGAATCTTGCTTTAAACCATGAATGCATTTAGAAAATTTGGAAAAATGGGCTTGGAAATGTTACCATTTCTGGGAAGAAAAAGCTTGTTTTTTTTTTTTTTAACAGTGAGACGAAGCCTGTTCTCAGAAGTCTTGGCCAATCAGGAATCCCTGTACAGATACAGGGACTTGCAACCACAACTGAACTTTCAAATTTCCATCGTTATGTGGACAACAACAAACGATCAAAATCCAAGAGGGTCTTTTTTCTATCTATTTTTTTTTTCAGGAAGTATAGAAAACCAAAACGAGTGTCTAATCGCTTAATTAAGTTCCTCTTTCTAAATTCAGCTTTTTGTTGTTGTTGTTGTTCCATAGACTGGATTCTCTACAATGGCCTGATTTATTTTGATTTGTATTTCTGTCCTATTTTTGATGCGTTAAACCTTCGCTAAATGTACATTGTTAGAAGATTTTTCATTTCGTTTTCAGCACTGGCCCTTTGAACCTTTTAGCTATAACAACCATGAGTACAGAAGGTGCCCATTTGATAAGCGACAACTCTAGACAAGATGCTGGAACCTCTTCCTTGCCATCTCCCATTAAATAAATGTGTTGGGAACCTCTCTCCCCTAGATTTTAGTTTTCTGTCTGTGAAATGGGACCATTACTGGGCTTTCTCATTGGACTATGATAACAAGCAACATTAAAAATTCATGTTTAATTCGGTCGGTCCATCTGTGCAGCTCTTATATATGTGATTGTTTTCCAAAATGGAAATGCAACCACCCTTTGAAGTATCTACCCAATGGCACATTAATGTTCTACCTACATCTGTTAAACCATTTATTGGCAGTGAGAAGTTTTGCTTATCTGGGTTTCTCCTAGTATAATCACCCACGGCCCTCACCTTTCACAGTACATCCAGAAGGCATTAGGTCGGAAAAGGTTACGTGATGGGACCAAATGAACAACCTTTTTTTCCCCGCAAGTATATTTTATAACCTCATTTACAAGCCTAAAAGTGACAATTATATACCTAACGCTTCCTCACCTAACAGCTGTGTTTCCCAAAATATCATAATTTAATTACTCTGTCTTTCTATTTTAAACATTCTCCTGGTTTTTAATCCTTGCAAATGTCACTTTTTCTTCCAGGCAGGTAGAAAAAATGACAAATTGGAATAATTGGTGGCCAATTTGATAGAATAAGTAGACTTTTTTTTTTTTTTTTTGCTGATCG
>JANHGC010002242.1:179847-192227 GCA_027560395.1 Boaedon fuliginosus | reverse complement strand
AACATCCAAAAAACAAGGAAAAAGGTAAAGGAAAAAGACCGGGCACGGGGTGTGGGAGGGAGGGTCAATTCCAGGCCTGCTTGCAGAGCCAGGTCTTGGTGGCTCTGCGAAAGGCCAACAAGTTGGGAATAGTTCTAATCCCCATGGGGAGTTGATTCCAGAGGACCGGCACCGCCACAGAAAAGGCCTTAGCCCGGGGGCCCGCCAGCCGACATTGTTTAGCTGACGGGAAGGCAGTCTCAAAGGTACCCCGCTCCTAAGCCATATAAGGGCTTTAAAAGTTGTCACTAGCACCTTGAATTGCACCAGGAAGACCACTGGGAGCCAGTGTAGCTCACGGAGGATCGGTGTTATATGGGTGTGCGAGGCACACCCATGATCACTTGTGTGGCCACATTCTGGACCAGTTTAAGTCTCCGAGCGCTCTTCAAGGGCAGCCCCATGTAGAGTGACTGTGAGAAGAGCCTCCCGGTCCAGAAAATGGCACAGCTGGTGCAACAGGCAAACCTGTGCATAGGCCCCCTTGCCCACTGCTGCCACATGATGATCTAATTGCAGCTGTGAATCCAAGTAAACCCCAAGTTGCGCACCTGTTCTAAAGGGAACAATTTCTCTCCTCCCAGTGATATAATTGGATAATCCACTGGACCACAGGGCGGGGGCGAGTTCCCCTTGACCGGGGAAATGAGGCAGGGTATAAATCCAAATAAATAAATAAATAAATACCCACAGCCACTCAGTCTTGTCAGGGCTGAACCTGAGTCTATTGGTCCCCATTCAGATTCTCACATCCTCCAGGGCCATCACTTCAACAGCATCGCTAGTTGGGCACAGATGTACAATTGGATACAGGGATGGGTTTCTTCCGGTTCGCTGGTTATCCTTCTGGGGCGGCTCAGGGGACTGGGAGTGGGGCGGGCACTGTTTTGCAGTGGTTCTCCTATTTCTTGGGCTGTACCCAGTTGGTGTTGGTGGGGGAGTGAGAGATCCAGCCCGAGGCCCATGCCTTGCAGGGTTCCTCAGGGTTCAGTTCTCTCCCCCCTATTTAATATATACATGAAACTGCTGGGTGAGATCATTCGATGGCACAGGCTAGGGTATCATCAGTACGCTGATGATATCCAATCAGGGGTGGGTTCCTACCGGTCTGCTGGTTACCCGCTTTGTGGGTGCACTTTCCGAACAGCTGTCAAAAGCGCGCTGCACGCGATTGACTCAGAAATCTTGATGCGCCGAAACCAGCCAGGAGGGACACATAGGTCCAGTAAACAGATGGTGGCACTCATTGCCCCCACAACCTTGTCCACATCATCGGGGCCACAGCAACAAACTCTTCCCAGATAACAGGACTAAGACCTGCCCCAGTCACTTCCACAGGTCCTGTCCAGCCAAAGTCCAAGTCCGACTGAATCTGAGCGATTTTTAAATATTGGATAAACTTTGGTTAATGGAAACAAGTCAATCTTTCATTAATCACTGGGCCGATGCTATACTTATGACATTTCCAGTATATAGACTGAAAATTTTCCCTTGAATAGGCAGTGTTAAACAGGCTTCTTTTTCTGAGATTTGTATTCATAATTCCTTTGAATTTATATTGAGAAATTTGAGAAATATATAGTTGGATAACATTCATTTCCTTTCCAGTCGTCCTGATTTCGTATTTCTGGCAAAACCAATCTTTGGGTTTCAGTCATTGCTACTTCAGAACATTCTCTAACTTTATCTTTCACAGTAATGGCCTGTATAAATATATATTGGACTAGTGGTCTGTATCTGTCTACTGTTAATTTGGATGGGCTTTCCTTTCATATATTTTTTTAGAAATCGGTTCAGTCATCACTTTTCCGGAGGCGCTTGGGAATCCGGGCTGCCTTTGAAGTTCTTTCTTCTTTGAAAGAGACTGCAATCAATAAAAATATGTAAGTGAAAGACATCTTAAAGAACTGGTGGAAAATTAGTTTAATTTATTGATTAGCCCTTGGGCCATATCAAAGTGCAGAATTCCAGACACAAATTATTACTAAAATCTGATAAAAACAGTTTAAAATGGAATTGGATAAAATACAATTTAAAATGAAATTGGAATAAAATACAACAATTTAATATATGGATAAATAAAATATGATAAAATTATATTTCAGTGTCACCTCCTACAATCTTGATTGATCCAATCCCACATATGCCAGTCTCAACTGAACCATTTTGCTCAAGTACTGTGTGGTGTTAAATATTACTTAGTAACTCTGCATGATTATGCACAAGGTGTGTTTGTGTGAAGGCTGAACAGCAGAAGGTTTATGTGGCTTTTGCTTTCCTAGCTTGAGTGTCCACTTTCCCATATATTTTGCTTTCGGTTTCCTAGCTTGTGTGTCCAATCTGAAGCTCTCCTTCAAGTCCTCCAGAAAGTAAAAATGGATTCCTATTGCAAAGAAGCAATCATTAGGGTAGGACACCATTTTTAGTTAAGTATGTGTTACCTTAGTTTGTTTTAAAGAAACTCTTTTTATTGACCCATGAAATCAGCGTGATACATACCTGTTTCTGATCCATGTGCAGAAGCTTGAATCTTGTCCACCAGGAGGGCTGTCGGCTACTCAGTTTCAGTCACTTTTTGATGAACTTGACAAGCATAAAGTTAAAGAGGTATGAGACTAGCTATTGATGTGGTTTGTATAAACTTGTGAACTCTAAATACTTAAATCTGTCTAGATATGTAATGAAAAACAATTATTGGTGATATCAAGAAAGTGGACTGATTTTACAGTGGTACCTGTCCTGTAGCTGGTATACTTTTAAGTATGTTTAAAACATGGTTAAGTATGTTTTTCAGTATGCCTTAAAGACTCACATTTTTCTATTGGCTTTTCTAGCTGCTGCTTTTACCTACTATTTCTCTTTTCCTGTAGCACTGTTAAAAAACCACTTTGAAATTCTGTACAAGTAATAAAAAGTAATAAGAAACAAGGACATGTTTCAAAGACATTTCTGAAACTTTGTTTTCAGGAAGTGGTGAGGGGCTGTATAGCTGAATGGCAAGGATGGATGGATGACCATAGCATCAGAACAGGGAAATGCAGGCCAAAAGTCACTCTTGGCTTCAATAGTTTGTGGTACCAAAAGTAAGCTGGCTATGAATCAGAGAAATAGACCCAATTAAGACAAACAGATGTTTTCTCTTGTAAACTAAATATTATATCAGAGTAGTAACTTTTAGAAGCATTCTAGAAGTTGGAAGTTATGTATCCTGTTAGTACAGTGATTCTCTTGCCTCAAATGAGACTCCTGATGTTCTGCTGTTTAAATTTAAGATTATTATGAGGAATGTAGTATTTTCAGTAATTTGTGTAAAAATATCTACAACAGTGGGATACTGTCTACTATGCCACCTACGTATCAGGTATACTCTAAATCAGGGACCAGCCTTGCTAGCTGAGGAATTCTGGAGTTGAAGACCACAAGTCTTAAAGTTGCCACGATTGGAGACCCGTGCTCTAAATTGTTCAGCTATTGATAAGTACTGTATTCGGTGCTGATAATTGAGCCATATCTAATTTTGGATTAGGAGCCTTTTTATTAATGAACCATTGACTAAGCTATGTATTAAAAAATTGCAGGTATATTTTTTTCCCTGCCATTCTGTCATAATATCCTTGCCCCCCCCCCAGCCTTTGAAGAGAGGATAGACTTAAGGATAATATGTAGTCTTCAACTTACATCAGTTCGTTTAGTGACCGTTTAGCACTGAAAAAAGTGACTTACGACCTTTTTCCATCCGACCATTGCAGCATCCCCATGATCATGTGATCAAAATTAAAGAGCTTGGCAGCTGACTCATATTTATGATGATTGTAATGTCCCAGGATGACATACTCACTTTTTGTGACCTTCTGACAAGCAAAGTCAATGGGGAAAGCAGATTCACTTAATAACTGTGTTACTAACTTAACAACTACAGTGACCCCTGTGGCAAGAAAGGTGATAGAATGGGATAAAACTCAGTTAACAAATGTCTCACTTAGCAACATAAAAATTTTGGGCTCAGTTATGGTCGTAAGTTGAGGACTACCTGCAGTGCTTTCAACAGCAGACATTGCTCGGACATATGCATCAAGCTGATGAAATGGTATGCCCTTTTTGGACAATATCCCAAGGCCATATTTTCTTAAAAGCACCCTGTAAAAATAATTCCTGATAGACTTTTTAAAATTCTGCTTTCTTTTCAGCGTCCTCCCAAACCAGATTATCAGTCACCCTTCTTACAACGAATTCAGTTTATCTTTGGCCATCACTATTTGGGGTATTTAGGAAACGTCGTAGCATTAGCAAATATTTTCTGTGTATGCGTAAGTATATGGTGCTATTCAAAATAGTGTCTTCTCTTTGTAGGGAAAGTTCTTTCCATGTTGTATGTAAGAAAAATACTTAAGAAAAGTATTTAAAGTATTAAAAAAATGTCTAGTCATTTTATGTAAGTTAGTTTCATCTGGTCCACTGAAGAATACAGGAGTCCTAGTTAAAGTTCCAGCACTCTGCTATGGTTTATACACAACAAGCAGAAGATTGAAACAATGGTTTGAAGCCATATCAGATAGCTTAAAAAAAAAGAATTATAATTAATACAATACTTATCTTTTCTCTTTTCTTTCAAAAGCCTAAGGGTTGGCCCAATGTCTTTATTTTATTTTTACAACTGTGTGTGAGAGATTAGGTTGAGGATGTGCAACTGCCTGCTGTATCTTCATAACAAATCAGGATTTGAACCTAGATTTCCCTAGTCTTGGTCAGATACTTCATCCAATGACTTTGCTGATATTCATGTTTGCAATTGTATATAAGCAGGACCTTGTGGGAATAGCCTAGCACTGTGTTCCTGAATACTATAAGCCTGGGGGATATTTTTCTACAAGCCATTGGATCCATAGATTATTTGAGGAGTCAGATAAAAGGCAGTTCAGTGATTAGTTCATATATGACTAGTGAGATTTTTTATTTATTATTTAAATTTATTTATTATTTATTTATTATTTAAATATGTATCCTGCCTTTCTTCCCTGGTCAAGGGGAACACAAGGTGGTGTACAACAATATAAAAAACAATAAGCATTAAAATTAACAATAAAAACATTTGACAATAAAATCTAAAAATGTTTCTCTAAAATTATTAAAAACACACACATAACAGTAACAGCCATACAATGCCATTCATACAGGGGAGTCATTTATTCTAAGCCTGCTGGAAGAGCCAGGTCTTAATGGCCCGGCGGAAGGCTAACAGATTTGGGATGGTCTGGATCCCCACAGGAAGCTGGTTCCAGAGGGTCGGAACAGCCACAGAGAAGGCCTTTGTCCGCGACCCCGCCAGCCGGCATTGCTTAGCTGACAGGACCTGTAAGAGGCCAACTCTGTGGGCTCTAACGGGGTGCTGGGAGGCATGAGGTGGAAGAAGGTGGTCTCGAAGGTAACTCGGTCCTAAGCCATGTGGGGCTTTAAAGATCATCACTAACATTAGCCTAAGATTAGCCTAGAAAATTTTCTAGGAATTGATTGGTATGCAGATGTAATAACTTTGTACCTAACAAATAGTAGTCATCTGACAAACATTTTTCATGGACTGTAATTTTTCATGACTACTTTATATGTTCTAGATATGCACTATTATAACGTACTACAATTGTTTTGCCTCTGATAACCTGTGAATATTGTCCTTCCCAGGGAGTCATGGTAATGGAGGCAGATAAGGCACCTGCTCTGCGAGATGACTTTTTTTTAGGGGTAAGACCATCTATTCACATGAGACCCTGATCTTGTTACTCTCTAAAAGCTCTGATTTTAATTGCACCTTAACCCTCTATTTTCAAGGTTACAAACTGTTTCTTTATTTTGTACTACCTTCTGGAAATGTTGCTGAAATTAGTGGCCTTAGGATTAAAAAGATATTTATCCTATCCAAGCAACATATTTGATGGACTTCTGACTTTGGTTCTGATGGTAAGTGTCATGGAGGTATTTTAATTCTGCTTTTACATAATAGTTCTCACAGAAGAGTTTTCAAGAAGTGCTCTTTTTTTTGGAAGAAAGCTCAGAGAGATATTGCTTTGAGCTTTATGAAAACCTCTTATTGCTTCTGAGGCCATGGTTTCCTTTTTTCTAAGTGGGTGTGTATGTTGGTCGTTGTACGTGTGCAACTAGCAATCGCATTTAGGCTTATATACTGCTTCACAGTGCTTTAGAGCCCCGCTAACAATCTGGTTCCTCATTTTACTGTTTGCAGAAGGATGGAAAGCTGAATCAACCTTGAGCCAGTGAGAATCAAACTGCTGAACTGCTTGCAGTCCCCAGTCAGCAGAAGTAGCCTGCAGTACTGCATTCTATGCGCCACCATAGATTCTTAAATAAGAGAGTAGGGTGTGTGTATGTGTGTGTATGTGTATATGTATTTATATAGTAGGCATATATATGTCTGTGAAGATAGGTAGATGTGAATTAACTCATTTGAAGAAATGAGATATTTGACATTATTCAGATGAGATGTTTGATAGGAAATTAACTGTATTTAGTACTCATTGATTGAATGACAATTAATTTAATATTTTGCCTAGCATTACCCTTTGTTGTTAATTTCATTTCAGGCTAGTATGGATGCATGCACACATGCAGACATGCACATATATATTTCCAGGAATGATTTCAGTTGTTTTTTGTCAGTTAAAATGGGCAAAATATAAGGTTTTATTTGTGTTTATCACTTTTTTAACCCTAATTCTGTGGAAGGGGTGGTGGTACTCATCTTAAATTCAGATTTGTGTTCCTTTTGAATTAAAAACTTCTTGTTGAGCTTTGTTATTGTTCATTTCCTTTTCCCATGTTATATTTGAATAATATTAATTCCTAATGAGTGGATCTGACCCAATGATGAACAAATGACTTAATCCCTTCTTCCTAGCATCCTTTTGCTGCCTCCCCGCCCACTTCCCCTCAATCTGTTCCCAGCTCTTGAACAACATTGGGGGTCATTGTAGATGTTGCTGAGATAGGAAATCGTTTTGCTAGCTTTGCCTGTTTTTGCTGATAGATGGACATGTTATATTCCAATCAGTTATAATTTTTACTTTTTACTTCTTTTCTTCTCAAAGGTTTTAGAAGTGTCCACATTTGCTGTATATGGATTTCCTCATCCAGGCTGGTATGTGTCCTTAGTAAGCAATGTTTGGTTACTTTGGAATTGGTATTTGTAGCAGTGTTTCTAGTAACAGCTTCTGTTGGAATTGAGTGGAAAAACTCAAAAGAGAAGCTATTTCTTACATCATGCAAAACAATTTTCTTCTGATTGATTCAGTTATTTGGAAGTATCAAGGTACTCTTTTAAAAGGATATGAATATAAGGTCTATGTTTCTATAGAGAAAAGACTACAATACTGGGATTTTGCCACATAACATTTATATTGTATGTCTTGGTAGGGAAACTTATAAAGGAGTGAAAAAATAAAAGTGGTATCACTCACAACACCTTTAAAACTGTTGCAGATATGTGTAAACCATCTTATTATATTTAATCTTGAAATAATGACAACAGAATCATTCAAGAATGGAGAATAATGGTTAAGATTCAGGCCTTGGTTTTTATCTTTTGTTTTCTCCAACGTCTGACATTGCTAAAATTATGTTTTGGTTGGTTCAAAGAACAACCACTTTTAATGTTACTGGTTGCTCCTCTCTTGTTTTTTCCTGCAAATTTTTTTTCTGTTCTAGGAGACCTGAAATGTTGGGCTTGCTGTCTCTATGGGACATGGTTCGTCTAGCAAATATGCTGATTGTGTTCAGATTTTTACGGATCATCCCAAACATTACAGTAATTTCATTTTTTTGATGTAGATTTTAATTTTGTTTTTATCTCTTAAGACTAAAGAATGTCAAAAAATCAACACCCTAATGATTCTTTTCTCCCTGCCCCCCCTTCAAGTTCATGTCTTTAGTTGCCAGTACACTGCTGGATCTAGTGAAAAACATAAGAAGCTTTGCAGGAATTTTGGTGGTAAGTTAAAAAACCCCTCCAAGAATGATTTATGCATCTTTGCTTATTCCATGGTCTATGAAATAATTTTTGTCAAGAAACATTGTGGAAACGAATGCTGGTGACCCTGTTGTTTCAACAAATAAATCAAAGAGGTTTTTTTTTAATAGGGGCTGCCCATCCACTCTATCTTTCTATCTCTTTTTCCGTCTAATTCTGAACTTGATCTAGAACACAGTAAAAGGTGATAGTAGCTTTATCTCTATGGGACCTCCCCTCCCTAAGTTTATAGGCATATATCTATTGTAAGAAAATAAAATTAAAGAAAGACATGGACTAAGAATGAGCTGTGAAGTTCCAGGATCTATGAAATACTAAGAGCAGCTGACTCATAGAAAACTAATTTTTCAGCTAAAGAGAGTGTAATCTGTACCAGTAAATATACCTAGTCTTGGGGGGCAGGGCGGGGGGAGTGAATTAGAGGCATACTTCGAGCCTAAAAATACTTCCCATAGAAAGAGGATATTTCTAGATGCAGGAATGTTTTCACAGATAAATGATGACTTTCATATTTTCTACGGTTCCTTTATCTTGTATTCCTATTAAAGTATTTAGGCAATGAGTGTCAAGTGTGAATTGCTATGTAGGACATCACCAGAAGATACTATAGCTGGAGGGATACAGGGATACCCACGAAGACTGCATAGGGCATGTCAATTTTTTCAACTTTCAATTTCCAAACATTAAGGATACTCAAAAGTTGTGACATGCCTTGGGGATTTGTAAAGATATTTTGGTTTACTTTACTATAATTTAGATGTACTTGGTAAATAACTACATCAATATCATAACTTTTTAATATTATTTGTTTGTTTCATGCTGGTTGGAGTCTTTTATGCTCTTGTTTTTAATGGTGTTTTGCACAGTGAAGGTAAATAAGTCTGCAGAGTTAGTATAGACTAAGGGGAGACTTGGTATCAGTGGGGAAGCAAAACTACACTTGCAAGCCTTCTACGCATTTCAGGAGTATTTCAGGAATAGAGAAAAATATTTTGTGATTTTTTAAAAAGAAATTAAAGAAGGAAAATGCTTATTTAGACAATGTTTGGGAACCAGAGAAATTCAAGAGCAACTGAGATCCTATCTTTATACCTATAAAAGAGAAGTGTGTGTGTGTGTGTGTATGTGTGTTTGTATATGCTCTATAGGCTCCTACATGCTGCAACCAATCTCGCCCAAACTTTGCACATACATACCTTGGCTTTGTAAGATCAGCACTGGGCGGGTCGTGGATGCCTTTGGGGGATCTGCATCCCTGAAAAAGGGTGCCGAAATGCACCCCTCCACCCACATTTCACTGCCAAGCTCTACTGTACATGTGCGGAGGGCTACAGGCAATGCAGTAGAAATCCAGCCAATAGGGGCAAGGCATGTAAATCGGGCAAAGAACGTTGAGAATTGTAGGCTGCAACATTCCTCAGGCCCGACTATACTGGGCAATGACAGGTTATCAACTAGTAGCTTATAAACATCTCAAAACATCCAGTTCTAGGGTGCTTTTAAGCTTTTTTAAAAACCTTTGCTTTTAAGGTTTTTAAAAACATTATTTTCAATGGAAAAGTCTGGGGAATAGGGAATCTTTATTTATTTGCTCTCCCCAAGATACTCAGTTTTGGAGCTATGTAAGAATTTTCATGAAGCATGTGCTATGTTGTTGAAATTCTCCATGTACCAAATTATTCATACAGCATATGGTACTTATGTATGTGTGTGTGTGTGTGTATGTTTGCATCCACACCTTTGGAACAGTCTTGAATCCTAGCAACTACTGTACTGAACAGGTCTCTGTAGTTTGCAACATTTTTGGAAGTGGTTTGTCATTGCCTTCTATTGTTGAGGAGAGTATGACTGATCCAAAATCACCCAGCTGGCTTTGTGACTAAGGCAGAACTGTAATTCACAATCTCCTGATTTCCAGGATGGTGCTTTTAATCACTATACCAAAAGACAGATGGAGACTCTGTTTTTAGCTCTCTCTTTCCCAAAAGGAAAAAAAAGCCCTCCAATAATTAAAGTACAAGCAGTCCTCAACTCCACATCACAATTGGGATCGGAATTTCCATCATAGGTCAGCACAGTCATAAAGTTTTCCAGCCATCTTTGATCACAGTCTAAGTGAATCACTGTGGTCATTAAGCGATTCATGCATTTGTTAAATGAACCCAGCTTCCTCCAATTGACTTTGTTTGTCAGAAGCTCATTGGGAAGGTTGCAAGTCACAATCATGTGGCCGCAAGATGCTGCGACTGACATAAATGAGAGCCAGTGGCCAAGACTTGAATTGCAATCACAGGATTGCAGGGGTGTTGTAACCATCATAGGTTCCAAGATAGGTTGTAAGTTACATTTCCCAAGGTCACTGTAACTTTGAACTGTCATTAAGCCATCATAAGTTCAAAGACTCCCTGCAAAGATGCTCATCTCTTGTTGACTACCTGGACAAGTCCATGTAATTTGTTTGGGAACTTGGCGTAGTAGTTTACCAGAATGTTTTTTTTTACTTAGTCATGTGTATGGCTGTGGGATTTCCGGTAGTCTCTCATCCAAGTACTTTTAATATTCTGAAATTAGCAAAGATCAGTTAGATATTGTCACTAAAATACCTCTTGCCTTGGAGTGACCCAGCGTTTTCTATTGGATGTTATAGAGTAAATATAGTGAACGCTTTTGGACAATTCCATCAGATTGCAACAGAGGGAGAAAGAGAATCATTCTAATTCTATCAGCAGTTGTGGTCTCATAAGTTAAATAGCTCCTATCCTTAACTTTTTATGTTCTCTTGTGGCCTTTCTGAGAATCATCTCTTTAAATATTAGTACCTGAATTTGTTTCTCCTACTTGTTCTTCATCTCCTTATCTCTGGTGATACTTGCATTATTAATGGATCCTTTGAATTATAATCAGGGTCAGTTATATTTCAAAGTGGTCAGTATTGATTCCCAGTCTGTTATTAACAACAGCAGCCCATTATTGCTGTTATTGTTATTATTTGTATTATTTGCTAAAGTGGCATTTATTAAATTATTTTCATATAATAAATGTTTGGACAATCTGAAATTTCATAAAGGAGTCAATGAGCTGAACACTTAATTGTTGGCATCTGTGAATTGGGCAAAAGAAAGCATTTTATTTATTTTTGTATTAATCAAATATATATAGTTGCCCATCCACAAAAATAGTTGCATGATGTATTCCATTCATTCTACTGCTAGATTGCTGAAAGGTTAGGCCTCAAAGAAACCATAGGTCCCTCAACAATTGTTATATTATGGGAAAGGAGAAAATTTCCTGCTAAAATATTTGGTCTCCTTTGCACTCATCCACAGTGATTATTACTTCTTGAGTTTTAAATGTATAATACTGTTATCCTTTCCTAATAATGTAGCCATGGTTAGGTTTTGTATGATATTCCTGCTTTAGTAAGAGATTCTAGAGTATAACTAACTGTCATTCAGATTTAGAATGGGTCTTAATTTTGAGAATTATTTACATTCTCCCTCCCTCCCTCTGTCCCTTCTTTCTTGCTTTCTTTTTAGCTTTCTAGCTTTATTTCTAGCTTTCTTTCTCCAGTTGCAGAAAACTTTTTTGTCGCTTTGAGACATGCAATCATTTGTGTGCACTCGTTAAAATATACTATCTACTTCATTTTAACAGATTTACATAATAATTAATTTGACTTTCTATGATTAGCCCAAGGAGGAGAGTTCCATCTATTGGCAGGTTTATGCATTGCAGGTTGAAAATAATCCAGTGCAATTAAAATCTTTTAAATATTTTGGCAGATAATCCATGGGATTTTTCCATAACGGAGACATAAATACTAACAATTTTCCCAGGCTCACTGAAATGTTTATATTCCTTAAAGCAAGGCCAGAAATAACATGTGTGTATGAGAAAAGGACGCATACACATACAATTTGTGTATGCCGCAGATTGATACTATTCTAAGTGACTCAATTTGATTTGTTGTGATGCACTGTTCCTTTAAAAAACTGACCCCATAGATAACATTTGAAAGCATTTATGTAATCATTTTTATAAAAAGAAGTTGACATTTAAAAAAAATATCACATATAGATGTTATGATGCTTTTCTGCCAGAAAATACGTAGTGCCCATCTGAAAATCAGGGTAATGAGAATCACAGTGAAGTAATTAATTGTTTGAAGGAACATCTATTATGTGCAGAAGCACTGTAGCCTACCTCAGTGTAAATCCTGAATTTTTAGGAATAGCAGTGGATAAGGTTTAGGTTATTGGGATATTTAGCTGCGGGGGGGGGGGGGGGGGGGGGGGGGGGGGGGGGG